>CM076572.1:875024921-875332849 GCA_034641835.2 Pinus albicaulis
TGTTAGCACTCAAATCTACCTCAGGCTGAAATGAAGTAAAACTCAAGGCTACATCAAACCACGCTCAGCCTCGTAGCTAGCCCTACGAGGACAGAAGAGGGCTCTCTCCGTCAATCTCGAGAAAATAAGCAATAGGATGCGAGATGACTTACGATAGGAACTGATTTTAGGCTAGTAAAGAGATAGGTATGTTTGATTTTTGGTTTTTTTTGGGTTTTCGCTGGAGTAATGGAAAAACAAAATTTTGGGTCCGGGGATAAGGTCAGACCTTTGCAGAGATCAAGCTGGGGCGAGGTAGGTGATGATCTTGATGCTTCGAATTGGATTTTATGGATAGATTAGACTGATGAGGAGCTGAAGAGGGAAAAGAAGAACTTGGATCCTCTCCAAACAGCTGAAAACATATAGAACTAACTGAATTCAAAGGCTAAGCACTGTAAACAATGGATTCAACCTTAATCACTCATTCAACTTAGTTCAGAAGCATAATGAAACGATGGCATACATTAAACACGAAGAAACTTACAGTAAACAAAGGAGAAACATCATCAAGAAACAGAACACCACAAGGATCCCAACAAGTGCCGCAAAACCCCTGATCTTTCCTTAGCCAAAATATGAAAAATATGTACAATGGTATCAAAAGTATCCCAAGAGTCCAACCTCTCCAACCCCCGAAAAGGATTGAGAAATTACAATATATAGAGCACTCTAACACCTTTCCCCACCTCTAGGGGTCGAATTCCCTTTTCAGGGATCAGTTTCAACCAATTCTAATCATAGAACTACAATCTAGGCAGCTAACCACTTGCCTCTAAAAGAGTGGAAACTGATCCATTACATGATTTTTTACTCATTTGAGAGTGAATCTTCTAGAAGAGATAAAAACAAGCCAAAGTTACATATCAAACATGAATTTACATCATAAAACCCAAAAATTCTACCCATAAGCAAAAATGGTCCATAATAGGCGAAATACTGAGCTGGCAGCTGAAAATTCAGAAAAATTTCTAGGTGGGTCGCTCCTGAACTGCGTGGGTCGCTCATGTTCCAGGCTGATTTTGAGGTAGCTCCCGGCATCCAAATTGAGCTCATGATAGCTCGTTGGAAATCCCTGGATGTCTACTTTCGAACCCAAGTGGAATTGCAGAATTTGGAGTTGATTTGACCCTCCAAAACCTCATTCTCCCAGAGGTACTTCCTGCTGGTGCAAAAGGTGGCAGCAAGGTGGTTTTCATGGTGTTTTTGAGCTGTTTGACCATCCAGATTTTGTTGAAATGCTAAGTTGACTTCAGAGGATGCATAATTAACCATGAAAAATCCAAAAATGTAAAATCTCCTCCAGCAAGTGTCTCAAAAAAATGCGAGCGCATGAGCGCGCGACCCACATAGCTGCAAAACCTGTTTTTTAGACCAAAAATTTGAAAATGACAAAATTTTCTCCGAATTTGCCCAAATTCGGAGCGGAGGTCCTCCATCATGTGTCCTGCCTAGTCAATGAAGCCTCGGCCAAAATCCGGAGTGGATCAGGCCTTTTCCGCCATTTTAGTGCTCTCCTGGTGCATGCAGCTCCTGTGGTGAAAACACTGTCTCGGTTGTATGTGTTGGTCTCTATCATGATCCTGTGAATGTACCTGCACTGATGAAGAAGGCGAGACCCCTTCCACGCCATGTGGAGATAGTACTCGCGTTGCTGATGAAGTCAACGAGACCCCTTCCACGCCATGTGGAGATAGTACTCGTCGTGATGCTGCAAACAAAGCTTTGTGGCCTCTCTGATATGCTACCACTACTGGCGTACTGCTATGCTCTATCTCAGTACATCAACCTCAACGATTGAGTCACTGTCCGACTCCTGCTCATACTCTGACTCTATCTCTGACATGGCTGCGAACAAGATATGTGCAATATGTATACTGATATAGATGCAGTGAAGGCAAAGTTATAATGTATGTTTCAAACACCCAACAAATATCCCCCACTGTCAAAGCACCATAAGGAAACAAACAATGATAATAGCTCTGTTTTAGGTGGATTGGAAAAGGCACAATCTCTGTGTTTAAATGCAAGTGAACTTTGATCAAAAGGAGCGGGCAACTTTCAAAATTTTGAACAAATTTTATCAAAGGAGAGCATGGCATCAATAGAATGTGTTTGTCTATGAGTAATAACCACAAAGGTCTCAATGGGCAGTTTGAAACAAAGTCATGAGAATATTTTTACATTAGGCAGTGAGACTCATAACAACCATAGTCACCATGGAACAAAGGGTTTTAAACATGGTATAATAATAGCAATGGTCAAAATGGCAAAATGGGCATGAGAGCAATATGGTTTTGATATTATATGCAAAGCTGGATGTATCACTGCCATGAGATAGCAAACAAACTCATTCAACCATTCATTTTCATTTTAAAACCCTGAAAACAAGAATTCTATGACTGTGGGGTTTTAAATCCTCCGTTGAACATTTGAAACCACCAATGATGCCACCAATGCATTCAAAAACATCAATCAATTGATAAAAACCTGTTTGAAGGCCAGTTGCATCGATTCCAAGCAAGGCTGGGCGCTCAGAATGAATCTCGAAACCCTGTGTCTGCGTGGGTCGCGCAGCCTCTGCGTGGGTCGCGCAGCCTCTGCGTGGGTCGCTCGGGCCCCAGGTGGGTCGCTCGAGCCCCTTGCCACATAGTGCATTTTGCAGGAAGTGTTTGGAGGCCTTCCCGGTGTCCAAATCAGGCGTGTGATAGCTCGTTGGAAAGCTATTGGAGTCTAATTTCCAACACAAGTGGAATTATGCAATTTGGATTCCATTTACCCTGTCAAAAATAAAATCTCCCAAAACTAGTCAAAATGAGCAGAATGAGGCTGCCTCAAAGCGGAGCGCTGTTGCAATCAACTTTTGAAGGTCTTCCTCAACTCCAAATTGAGCTCATGATAGCTCATTGGAAAGGTCTTTCTGTGTAGTTATCATTTGACTCATCACGCAAGTCATTTGGCCAACCGTGCTAGGAGAAATTTTGATTTTCCCAAGGTCACTTCAGAGGTGCATTCAATTCTCCTGAGGCAACGGTATTTTTGACATTTCTCTAAAACCATGATACCTGTGTAAAAAGTGAAAGAGGTTTTTCTTCCTTGGCAGGTTTTGGACAAAAACCTCTCTCATTTTCCCAAATTTCATCTTTGATTGCTCTGAAAAATCTTTTGAGTGAAACCGATCCCGATGTGTGAAACAAGGGATTTTGTCGAAATGAAGCGCAATGAAGGGGATAAAGGGCTTCTAAATTCTTGGGGAAATTTTGGGAAGTAGGGAGGGATGTTAGGAAGTAGGGGAAAGTGGAATCACAGAGATTGAGTGAGGGGAAGGAGTCCAAAAGGGCAAAACACAGGCCTAGCCTAGAAAATTGCCAAGTTGTGGCTAGAAACTAGGGTTTGTGCAAAAATGAGGAATTTGGGGGATCTCAGTGATGGGAAGTGTTTAATGAGGTATATTAAGGATATGGGAAGGTGTGTGAACATCAGGATACAATTTTTTCCGATGATTTGACCATCCAAGAGAAATCACCTCCAAAACCCTAGGAGAGGGAAATGGACCTTACCAAGGCACAACTGAAGCATGAACAACGTGTAAAATGACTCAATGGAACTTGACATGATGATGACAACCCTCTGAATGATGGTACACTCAGCTAAATGGTGACATGGACTGACACTTGGACAACTTTGGAAGGAGTGAAAGCAAACCCTAGACCTAATGCCTAGTGATCAAATTTTGCTTGAAGACTCTTTGAAATGACAAAATTTGACTTTGACACCTTAAAATCACTTTGTAAGAGCATGTTTGATCACTGAAGGAAGGCTGCAAAGGCTGACTCTAACAGTACTAAAACTTGGTTATATCCTGAAAAACCATCTAACAGGGAAATCCTCTTTGAACCAACTACCTTCTGTAGAATGTGTTCCATTTTGGGCAGAGGATAATTTTCCTTTAGGGAGGCTTTGTTAAGGTTTCTGAAATCAATGCAGAGTCTTATTTCTCCTGTCTTTTTCCTCACAGCTACAAGATTAGAAACCCAATCTGAAAACCTCACAGGCACAATGATTCCTGCCTCATACATTTTCTTGATTTCCTTTTCCACTAGAGGCAGTTGTATCAGATTAATTCGACGCAGTTTTTGCTTAAAGGGTTTTTGTTTTTCTCTCAAAGGAATCTTGTGCTGGATGATCTCTGTATCGTAGGCCTTTAAGTCCTGATAGCTCCAGGAAAACACATCGACAAAGTCTTTAAACAAGTTAATGTATCTATTTTTGATGTCTGACGGCAAGGACCTAGCTAATTTAATCATTTTGGGCTGATCCTCAGTGCCTATGTTGCATTCTTCGACCTCAGACTCTGTATATTCCATTGTGGGTTTCTTTGCCATGTCCTCATTATAATCAAACAGGTCTTCTAATGGTGCTAGCCCCCTAGGTATGTTCTTGTCCTTTGCTGACAATACCTCAATGTCTTCATTTTCTGTGTCCTCGTATTCTCTAGTATGAGTTTCGAGTTTGTTAGTTAACATGTTGATTTCTACGGGACGAGATGGTTCTTCTCCTTTAGGGGGTTGTTCGTTTAGGCAGTCTTCATCGGATTTAGAATCTGAACCAGATGATTCAAACTCATTCCTGCCAAGCAGGAAATCCTCTATCTGTTTGTCATCCTTAAAGACCTGCCAATATTTTTTATTATCAGGCACGACTGGTCTAAATTTCATCTGAGTTGTGCAGTCTTTAGTTTCATATGGGGCTAAGCATGTTCCAGCGGCAAAGGCTAAATTGTGTGCGGCAATATTTCGTTTTCTTGGGACAAAAATCAATCTGGACTCCTCAAAAGTTTTCAAAAGGTCGATGACATCATTTCGATAGGCTCTAAGTCTGGGATGGTTTGCATTATACTCGCCATTGACTTGCCTAATCACTAATTCTGAATCCCCATGGACATTGATTCTTCTGGCTCCTAAATTTTTCAGCAGATGCAAGCCTAAGATAAGAGCTTCATACTCGGCGATGTTGTTAGAACACTGAAAGTTTAATTTGCAGGAAATACATTCTGTGTGATTGTTTTCAATGTTAATAATCCAGACACCCGCACCAGCAGTGCTCTTAGTGCATGACCTGTCAAAGTACATAGTCCATAGAGGACCGTTTTCGGTTTCATCCTGGTTAGTGCCCTCGTCGACTAGCGTGCTCTCTGATTGTTGTTGAAAATCAGCACTTAGTTGAATTGGTTTCGAGTTCTTAGGTTTTTCGCTGTGTTGAAGGTTGATGTCTTGATTTTCAAGTTTTAAGGGCGATGGGCAGATATCCCATGGCTCAAGATCTTTGTTTGGTTTACTAATGCCTTGACATGTATCAAAAATTTTTGACATTTCTGAGTTGTGTTTCTCTTTCTCCCCATCGACAATCAATCCTGTTAAAGTGAATGATTCAGTAAGTGTGTCATCATTATGTTCTATTCTGAGATCTAGAAGATGCTGTGCTGGATCTTGTTCCTCAAGATTTTCATGGATTTGAAGGAGAGGGGCAGTTTGTTGTTTGCCATCTTGGCTATGTTCATTCAGGTGGGTTGTTTCAACGCACTGTTCGAAGGTTTCTATCTCGTTTTCTTCCGTCTCTAGAACTGCATTCATTTCCAGATTTGAGGTTTCTAACCATTCGGCTGAGTCGCTGTCTTCTAGCCCTGGCTTATTTGAAGGTTCATCATTATAAAGGATAAATGAATCCAGGTCAGTATGGACAGAGTAAATGGGGGAATTTTCAGGCTTCTCTGGGCTACTGACCATGAATTTCAAGTGTGCCTCTCTGTCTAGTCTTCTAAGCTGGCTAAAGAAAGGGATAGAAGCATATGCTCCATCCATCTGCATTGTACCTTGCAGCTTGGCACCCCATGATCTTGATAACAACATGCCATACTTAGGGGGCACATCAGCCACTACAACATCCATAACCATGCACTTGGCTGGGATTTGAGTCAAACTCACACAAAGATCTTTGATTAGGCCAAGGCATTTCACTTTGCTAGAGTCAAAAGAATATAAGTCCTTGTAAGGTCGAGTTATTTCTAGCCCTAGCCTTTCCATTATCGCTTTTGGCATAAGGTTGTGTGAGGCTCCAGAGTCATGCATAGCATTATGCAAGATTTTGTCATGGACATTTAGGCTGACATAGAAAGGGGGTACTACCCCTTCTTGAAATTTACCTTCAATTTTAGGACCAAAAATAAGCTCTGGCTGGTCATCATTAAAATTCACTGTGTCATTACTGTCCTCAATATTTAAAGCCTTTAGAATTTGGGCTCTACATGCATGCTGGGTAGCTAACTCAGTCAAAGGAACAGAGATTTTGATCTTTGAAATTTCCTGCTATAGGCTGAAAGGAATTTGACTCTTTAAAGTACTGGTTTCAGTCTTATTAGCTGTCAATTTCTCAGCAACATCAGTTTGCTGACTTGTTCTATTTACACTTGACAAAATGGTTTTCACAGGAGTACTAGCTGAGATGTTAGTACTACTAATGTCTGGACTTTGTTTTTCATTGTTTTGAGTGCTTTTCTCTTTACCTTTATCAGAATTCTCAATCACCATTTTATCCTTCTGTTTGACAACTTTAGGCTTAGTTACAGGACTGTTTTGTGAAGATTTGTCAGAGGTTTTGGAGTTGGGGGTTTGTTGACTGGTTTTGCTTCTGAGGTCATATTCTTTTTGAGACTCTATGACAACATTTTGCATGTCTTGATAATAATTTTCATCATCATCTCTTGTGTCAACATGAGATGTATATAGTCCTTGTGTTCTATCATAATGAATCTCATAGTCATCATTATCTACCCCTAACATGTTGACATCCTCTTCCTCTGTTATCTCATCTGTTTCCTCAACCTCACTTACAAAGTTTTGATGAAAGGGAGGGGTGATCTGTTGGTCATCTTCCCTAGGTCGGTTTGAAGGTTGATTTCTTCTAAAATTCTGACCCTGGTTCTGGTTTCTGTTCTGAGAGGCAGTTTGGTTTTGACTGGCTTGCGTTCTCTCAAGAATGCTCATTTTCTTCATCATTTCCTCCATCATTTTCTCCATTTTTGAGTTTGAGGTGGAAGGTGTGGAATCCTCTCTAAAAGATACTCTCTTCTCAGCCTTCATTCTTGCTCTCTTCTCCATTAAATTGACTTCCACAGAAAGAGCACCCCTTTGCATATCTTCAAGAGTTTCAAAGTCTCTTTCTCTTAACGAATAGGTCATGTCAGAGTCAAACCCTTCAGGAAACTTGTTTAAAGCTGAGCCCTGTGGAGGTTTTAGTTCTGGGGGAAGTGCATTATAGATACTATTGAATCTAGTACAATAAGCTTGTACACTTTCCCCAGTGTTTCTATGGAGGTTGTTGTAATAAGCAAGGATTTGAAGGGGATTCTTCTTTACTTCCCATTTTTTTAAGAATGTTTGATGGAAGGCTTGGAGATCATTGATACTATGGGGGGCTAGAGCTTTGAACCATTTTCTTACTTCTCCCCCCAGACTTTGAGAAAACAATCTGAGCTTGACAGAATCATTATCAATTTCATTTCTGTCAAAGTAGTCATTCATCTTATCCACATGTTGTGATGCAGTTGTAGCATTGTTAGCATCATATAATGGAATTTTGGACTGATAGTCCCGTGGAAGATTGACTAGGGGTACAGGAAGGACTAAAGGAGCATACCATGCAGCCATGGCAGGTGGTGGAGGTGGATTTACAAGAGGGACCATAGGCTGGAGTGGAGTGGTTTGGACAGTGGATGTAGGGTGAGTGGAAGTAGATGGACCAGGAATAGATTGCTGAGCTGATCTTGGATGAGAGAGACCTAGGTTGTTAAGGAAATGTAAGTCAGGAGGTGTGGTTTCTCTACCACCAGGATATTCACTTGTCTCAGGAGATGAAAGTGAAGACTCAGAATCTAACTGATCTAAATCGCCAAGAGACCTGGTTCTAAAGGGATTTACTAGGTCATCTTGTGATTGTCGTAGAGCTGAAAGATTTTCTGGGACAGAATTAGCTCTCAAGGGTGATCTGAAACAGTTGATAATTTAATCCTAGGAGACTTCCGAAGGATGCTTTCTGGGTCATCAACTATTTCAGGTGGATCTGGGTCAGGATGGGCTCTAGTGTGAATCTTTCTAGGAGCCACTATGCTGTATTTTTTAGACCCTAATAACAAGAAAATTTCAACCAGGTATGACAATATTTGAGAGGTTAACTAATCTGTTTTACACAAATTTCAATCCTATAGTCCTCTGACTGAGTTTGAAGGATAGTATAGCGATGAGGGTTCTTCCCAGTGGAGTCTTAAGGTCTGTTCAGGATTGTGGAGTCGCCAAGTGGAATTTTTTAGCTCCTTTTCAGAGGTAAAAGGTTTTATGGTCCACTACCATGTTTATTAGATACCAATATGAAATATTTTTGGGTTTTCTCAGTTATTGTGGTTGTATGGAAACTAAAGAGTTTATAAAAGCTGGCCAAGCAACTATGAACTCAAAAATTTCCCTAGTGGAATCGCCATTATGTTAGCACCATGTAATTAGCAAGATTGGCAAAGTCCAATTACAGAGGTAACATCATACCACTTTGGGATTCAAGGATCTAGCCCTCCTGAATCCAGAGAGGGATCTCTTTATAAATGAGTTAAAAGATGTGATCTTCAAAGGCTGCAATTGTGATATTAGGCTAGTTATGAAGAGCATGAGTTTGATTTGTTTGTTTTTGGTTGGGCAAAGACATGATGAAGATGAAAGGCAGTTCTAAATAAAGGGTGAAAATGTCTGCAATGAAGGAATGATTTAGTTGACAGAAAAGGGCAAAGACAGCTTTAACCCATTGGGCTATGGAGTCATAGGAGGATTTAATTGGACAACAAGATTCAAGAAGGATCCATGGGGCAAGTTACTTATATCAAAGGATCTTTTTAAAGTGATTTTATGGAATGAAACAGATAAGAAGTGAAAGACCAAACAAAAGGAAGAACAAAGCACAGTCTAAGATCAAGTAAGTACTTTTAAACTAGCTTGCTTTCAACATGTACTTAAGGGGAAACATAAAAGTATTTCTGTTGATCAGGTTAGTGCTTTTAAACTAGCCTGCATTGAAGTACTTTCAATCAAAAACATTTAAAAAACAATTCAAACAGCTTAAGATCAGGTAAGTGCTTCTAAACTAGCCTGCTTTCAGCATGTTCAATAAGGAAACATAGATGATAATCCCAAAGAGCAATCTAGATCAGGGAAGTACTTTTAAACTAACCAACATTAATAAACTCTAGGGAAAACACAGAAGACATTCGTTTTAAAGAGCAATCTAGATCAGGGAAGTACTTTTAAACTAACCTGCATTAATATACTCTTCAAAGGGAACATTCAAATGAAGAAAACATAGAAGTAAAGCTTTCAGTAAGAGTAGGGTACCGTGGAGGGTATATCCTAACTCTATGTTTGCTGCTCTTTATCAGAGAAAGTGAAAAGAGTGAAAACATTAAAAGAAATAACAATTGACAATGAGGAACACATCACCATTGACACAAATCATGAATCCCATAAATCAGCAGCTTGTATTGATGTTCAAACCAGTTACAATCTGCAAGCCCGGTGGGTCTCTATAGCTTTGAAATTCTCATATCAGCTTGTGTATCTTTCAGTTACAAGACAGGGCATCAGTAGCTTCAGAATAACCATTACATGCATTCAGATGTCCAGAGACCAACATTTGCTCATCTTCCATAGCGGTATTTATAGAAGAATGAAGAGGTGGGAGGATTTCCCAGGGGTCAAGTATTATCAATTATGCAATTAATGCAATTCCTGGCCTTTGGGAACCAGGCAAGGCATAAGGTGGGAATATAATCGCTTATAACTCTACTTCATAACTCTGTTTGTGTCATTCGAGGCCAAATGATTGAAAATACCTGCTTCTCGACTGTTCTTCAACTTCCTGAATGGTTTTTCTGACAATTAGAGATAAGATTATTTGATTTGCATTAATTGTTCGGCGATCTTTAATTTCTGCGAGGCTGCTGGTGTCTTTTGGAGCTATGGAGGGTTCAATTAGCCTCTTCTTATGGTGGTGAAGGCTTTCTCAGCTTGACAGATGTCTTCGTTGATCCAAAAACACCTTTAATTAACTTGAAATCTATGTTTTGGTCTTCAATCTCCGGTTCTGATAACCTTTGTCTTCGGCATTGATACTCTTTAACAAATGATGAATTGTGCTTGTCTTCTGGTGCGCAGGGAAGTAGCGGGGTCGAATGGCATCAATGGGTCATGAATTCACTGATAAAATGTAAATCTAACACCCTTTGAATGATTCTTTATGAACTCAGAAGATAGAGGATCGTCACCCTCGGCCTTTGTGGTTTCTTCAAAATGGCGGAAAAATCATTCGAAAACCTGCAAAATACAAACAATTTGTTATAAAATCCTGCGTAAGTTGGGTTAACTGCTTCAGAGGCGTAGGAAGAGAGCAGAACCATTGGATGGCATCATCCAACGGTGGAGATTAACCGAGAGAAGTTTTAAATGACGCGGGAGGAATAATTAAACATAACCGTCGATCGCGCGATGAGCAACGGTGGGGATCGGTTTTAAAAACCCTTTGGTAGAGGTGGAGGGCGATGAAATAATGCGAGGGTGATCTGGGACCGTCCAATCTGGACACGTGGACGGTCCATATCTAATCAGAAGATCGCACTCGGCTGGGAAAAAACAAAGGGTGCGATGGAAAATGCCGATGCGATTGCGCGATCGGGGAGGTTAGTGCGATCAAGCGATGACCGTTGGATCAACGGGGAAACATATAGACAGGATTGAATCAGAGGGATGAGTGATCGGCGGTCAGAAGACAGGGCTTGCGATTGCGATCGGAGGTTGGGGCGCGATTGAGCGCTGACCATTGGATCAGTAGGGAAACGGACGGACGGGATTGAATCGGAGCAATCTCAATCGGGGGGCGCGGAAGAGGGGATGCGATTGAAACTTTGCGATTGAGCGTTGGCCGTTTGATCGGTTTAAAATCAACGGCCGCTATCCTTTCAGTTCTGTGCCGGCAAAAAACCTTTCTACTTTATGAAAAATCCACAAACTTTAATAAAACCAAGGTTTTTAAGGGATCGGGGCGGAACATAGATAATATGAAATGGCTGGCGCTCGATTGCGGGGCCACTGGATGTAAGGAGTACCATGGGCCCAGGGATTTATATAAAAAGGGCCAATCGCAATCGGAACATTCATGCCCGGTCTTTCAATCAACCCATTTGTAACTTCTCCGATGCGATTGCACATCGATCTTTTTGATCTAATCATTTGTAATATTACAGCACGTAACTTGGGTTTTTTAATTAAAATTTTGGAAAAATGGGTTTCATGATTTTACAAAGAGAAATGTCAATCGGATAGGGATATTTCAATGGTTTAGCGCCCGATTGCAGGCCCACGGGTTACATGAAATAACGATATCATTGGAGGTTATGACTGTGATGCTTAATCGCATCGGAACTTTTTTGTCAACACAATGAAAACAGACTTGCACACTTTGGATCCTTGCGATGTGATAAGCGCCTTAACATTTTAGCATGTGGTTCCAGCCCCAAAGCGTATGGTGGGGACGTGGTTGAGACTTGGCCCTAAGGGGCTTAGACCCTTAATACAAAAATGGGTTTTTTCATGTTTTTTGATGGTTTTCAAAGTGTTTCGACAGAGTTTTCAAAGGAGTTTACGCTCGGAAAAGGAAACTTTTATGAAGGAAAGATGAGGAAAATGGAAAACAGAGGCCAATGATGGAAAAAACGAAGGTTAGTCTCTGAGAGGAGGAAGAGGAGAGAAGGGGGATACTGCAGCAGTCTTTCTCATGAAACTTTTAGCAGAATTTGTGAGTTTCTAATGGAACAAAAATGAAGATTTCAGACACACACATGAGGCCTTGCACAGGCTCCAAGAGATAACATTTTGATCATGAAATTGTTTCTTGAAGGCTGAACATGTTTTGGCCACCTTTTGGTAGAACAAATTTTATAGGTGGCCAACATGGCGCCCTCTGGGCCTGCCACGTGGCAGCCCGTAATTGGTCAAAATATCAAAAATTCAAACCAACCTCAAATGAGTGGAAGCCACTTGTCATTACCAGATTGGATTAGGTGGAATATTTTGAGGAATATTCTTTTTTTTTAAATATTTTTTAATCAAAGTTAACCCAAGTCAAACTGGACTTTTGCATGAAATTGTGAATTTTCAAACTTGAATAACTTTCACATACAGTGTCGGATTTGAGTGCCGTTTGCGGCGTTAGGATCGTATCACCAAGGCCTATCCGGTTGTTTAGGTTGCAAGTGATTTTGAACACTTTAAATTTTGAGCTTTTTGCATAGCTCGGACTTGAGCTCCTTATCACACCTCCCAAATGAGAAGCTTTTGGACCCCAAAAGCTCACTGAAATTTTGAAACTGAACTGTAGTACAGAAAATGAGAGAATATCAACATCCTTTTCTCTTCAACCTCCAAAAATTTTCCTGACTTGCCAACTGTTCACATGGCGAATTTTGCTGAATGAGCTATGTACTTGTGCTGAATCCCGACCAAGTTTTCTTTCCATACAAATCTTCCATACTAAAACTAGCAATGACCCTTGCTGAACTTTGTGCCCTCCTTGCCTGCATGCTTTCCATCTCATGGAATCTTGCACCGCTTTGCATTGACACTTCGTTCTCTGCACCAATCGACACCAAAGGCACCTTGTGCAACATGTGACATCAACAAAAAGTTGACCTGAAATGTGCTATACAATTGAGACAACCATCAATGTAAAAAGTGTGCCCAAAATTGACACAAGTCGACAATCATGTGTAACACAATTGACACAAGTCGATAAACATGTGTGACATAATCAACACAAGTCGAAAAACAACAAGATACATCTTGACAAACACATGTTTATGTATCATGTACAATGAACTATATACAGTTTGCTATTTACACATACAACCTCTATGTACATGTGCAACTTCAACTCTTGTTTTCAAATACCAACAAGTACATCATCCCAAAAACACATGTGGGTGACTAAGATCTGAACTAAAAGACATTGCTGCAACATAAGTGAGTATCATACTCATCTTTTACACCTCCATGGTGAAATTTTGCAACAACAAAGAAATTCCATCAACTGAAATTGATTTTACATGCAATCTTGCATCAACTTTTCAACTGAAGTACATGCATACCAATCTGAAATTTTCATGTACAAAATGAAGATGACTTACTGCATTAAGAAGTTAATCCACTTCCTACCAAGCCAACTCCATGGCGTATTTTGTGTTTGCAATACACAGTCATGTGAATCTTCCATTTCCACATCGATAATGGACTCCATAGATCCACTTACACCAAGCTTTTTGTCCTCTAGCTGCATGTGCTTTGGAAGATTTGTTGGATGCAAGGTCCAAAAATGAGAGACATCATGTCCCTTCCTTTGACAAAATGTGCAACTCTTAAGCACTTTCTGAGAAAGTTCTATTTGCCTCTTTTGCTTCCTATGTGCTTTCCTTTTCAACTAGCATCTTGAAGCAACATGGTTAAATCCACCACAAAATGTGCAACAAAACTTTCTTTCATTTGAACAAGCAAAATTATCATTCTTTGCTGAAACATAATAAAATTGATCATGTGAATAATTATACCTCTTTTTCTGCATGGAATGTCCATCCTTTTTTTCTTCGAAAGACGATGAATTAGTAGAGGAGACAAATTTGTTTTTCAGACTTTCATCACAGTTCTTGTCTTGAAAACTGTTTGAACTTGTAGGCTCGCCATAAGCGAGATGTGTACCCTCTACTTGCTGCAATGATGGCTTAAAACAATGGAAATCATCCTTAAAACAAATTTGACATACATGCATAGAAGAACTTGGAATAAATGTTCTCTTTAAATTTGCATCACATGCATTCAAGGATTTGGAGTCTTCGCCATTAAACTGCACATAACCAAGACCAACATTCTTGGGTCGCTCCATAACTGAAATAGGGTCAATCATGCCTTGTGCATGCTTTCCCAAACTTTTTCCTTCTTGATAGCCCATCTTAAACATTAATTTGGACCCGATGCCCCTTGTATGTTTTTTCAAAAGAACCAACACACTTTTCAATAGAGGAAATTGAAGACAAGTTGGAATAGTTTACCTCTTCCTCACGCTTGTTCTTGGACAAAGCTTCTTGAGCTTGAAGGAGTTGTTTCTCCATGTCATATTTGGAGAATTGCTTCCTTCTAATCCTTCATATCCAATAATTGTGCATGAAGCTTAACACTTTCTCTTTGATCCTCAATCAAAATCTGCACCATGTCCTTCACCTTAATGAACTCATTCTTCATGTCATCATTGAAGAATCTCGTGAAGGAGGAAAATTCACTTGTAAAATAAGTTGACATCATGTAAATGGTCAAATTAACAAAAGGAACTTCCCAAAAAATTTCTTAAAGCTTTCCAACAAATGACAATCTTTTTAACCAAATGTCAGTAAAGACCTCTTCTTATTCAAGCAGCCATAAAACACAAACTTCAATAGCTTGTAGCAAACACTTAATCAAGTGGGTTTGTTTTCCAAATATAATCTTGAGGTAATTTGGGATAAGGAAATAGCCTACAACTATTTTTTACTTTCCAAGACTTAGCTATCAACAACTATCTTTTCAACTCAAGAAAACTCATACAAGCAACCATTTTGCAACCAATAAAATAGTCAATATTTTACACTGTTTTAACACCTTTTGCACAAAAACAAATTCTCAACATAAGCACAACCAAGCTTAACCTGGCTCTGATACCATCTGATATGAAAATTCTAATTCTTAGATCTGTTCCAGAGATTGACTGTAAGGGAATTTACTAGATATGTCGCCTTTGATAAAAGGATGAGATCCAGAGGCTACCTGGCCCTTTACAGACTCTGTCTTTAGAACTTGTAGAAGTTAACACTCATGATCTGAAAATGGAAGTACTTGAAAATATGTGCAGGGTATCAATTTCCATTAATTAAATGTGTGCAAAATTCTCCATGTCTTGTTGCATAAATCAAAGTGTTTTTGGTAACTGTATAAGAGTTTATGTGTGAAGGCAAGTTAATTTAATTTGCTGTTTAACATATTAAATCAGAAATGTTCAGCAAGATAACTTCAGCATAACATGACACAAATGTTTGGTGAGGAGTTCACCTCTACTGGGCTACGTCTGCTAGATCAAGCCTCCCAAAATGAGCTTGTCCTCTTGTATTAAAATGATTTCAAATGATAATACAAGTTTAAAAGTATCTCAATAGACAAATTTAAATGCAAATATTGATTTAGAAGACATGAAAAAGCTAATAATTCCTTTCCAAATTCACTAATCAGTGAAGAATTACCACAAACAGTGATTTCTTCAATAAGGCCCTGACAACTCTTTGAACTCCTCTATAGCTTTTCAAGTTGTATAAGTCCTCAAACATGTCTGAAACCTATTTCATTAGGTTCATAAGGTCAAAATTAGCTGAAAATGATCTTTGGTTCACGTCAAACAGAGAGGTACAACTCAAAACAGCTCCAACCCCAAAATGGCTCTGGTGGCTCAAAAAGCTTCCCTGAAGCTAAAATGGCTATAGAACACCTCTAATGCCAATGTAACTTGTCCCTATGGATTTTTAATGCTGAAAATAGTCAAAAATGACTTTTGGTTCACCTAAAATGGTTGACCATAGCACAACACAGCTCCAACTCCCTCTTGGCCCTGATGGCTCTCATTGCTTCCCTGAAGATAAAGGGATTGAAGATCAACTCCAATGGCTATACAAACTGTTCCAATGGATTCATAATCCTCTAAATACCCTAAATCAAAAAAAAATTCGTCCAAAAAGGTTCTCCCTATCAGAAGTTATCCTCCAAACAGTAGTTTTCCCAATGTTAATTAAAAATCCCACTAAATGTGGGACAACTGGAGTTAACCGCACTAAATTTGGCACTAAGGCCTGATTTGGTAGAATGCACCCAGTTCTGGTGGAACCACTAGCCGTTAATTTTAATTTTTGGTGGACGCATGTGAACGGTCCACAAAACCCGCTGCATTTAAATGCTACACAAACTGCTGCTTTTAACAAACAATTGTCAAGTGGTCACATTTTACGATTTATTAAACCATTTTCCAACCGTAGACTCAAACCGTAGCATAAAGTATGCATTGTGGCCACATGGTGTGGTTTACGTGGGCAGCAGTTAAGTTATTTGCCCTGCGGTTTGGAAGGCCTTAAGGCCATGGTTTTAGCACTTGGTTGCAAACCGTTGGGGCTAGCCTTGAGGGGCTAGCCCTGACCGCTTTTCCACCCATTAAAAATTTAAACTTCAAATATTCGCGCCATTGTTAATAGGTTAAGACCTATCACCTAGACCGGTTGGTCAAGCGCTTTGGTTTGGGAGGGGCTAGTCCCGTGTTCAATTCCGTTCAGATACAAACTTTTTATCCAACCTCCAATTCTCCGACTAGGGGTCCAGGTGGCGCCCTCCGAGCCTGCCATGTGGCAGCCCGTAATTGGTCAAAATATCAAAAATTCAAACCAACATCAAATGAACGGAAACCACTTGTCATTACTGGATTGGATTAGGTGGAATATTCTGAGGAATTTTCTTTTTTTTTTTTAAATAATTTTTAATCAAAGACAACCCAAGTCAAACTAGACTTTTGCATGAAATTGTGAATTTTCAAACTTGAATAACTTTCACATACAGTGTCGGATTTGAGTGCCATTCACGGCATCATGATCGTATTGTCGAGGCCTATCTGGTAGTTCAGGTTGCAAGTGATTTTTAACGCTTTCAATTTTTAGCTTTTTCCATAGCTCGGACTTGAGCTCCTGATCAATTTGGTCCCACCAGCCATGCTAAGAAGTCCTGGCATCACTTATACTGGGATAACCCATATCACCCCTCAAGATGCCATAGTGGTTAATGAAACACCCGTAGCAGCGCCAGCTAACGCGAGCAATAAAACCAACAAAAAAAGGAAGAAAATAAAAAATCTAAAAATACCTAGGGAATTACAACCTTGCGCATTATGTGATATCATAGGCCATCCTACTAATATTTTCTCTGATTTAGATGAATTAAAATCTCTTCTAAACACTGAAAAAAGTGCCGTAGTCTCAAGATCCCATAAACGGGAACATGCCATGAAAAACCAAGGGAAATGATTGCGTACCAATCACGCATGCGCCATATGCGACCGTTATGGGCATTATACCCACCATTACCTAGAGATGCCATGATATAGGGATGCCTTGCAAGCCCTAGAGAAAACTCACCAATAAGACCCCTCAGATCCACCCATGCAAATGGACGAGGGAGAGCCTAGAACCATATTGTACCTACGAGAGGAGCCTACATCTTGCTCGTACACAATCACCCCAATAGACCAAATATGATTAATAGAGCCACTCAACAGGCCCTAGCTTACGCACTATGCAATGAGCCTGACCACTTAGTCACATAGTGTTCTGAATTAAGGGCATTTAACCATTGGTACCAAGTCCCTCACGTTGCCCAAAGAAACTTAGTTCGGCATCAATGACATATGTGTCAGATTTGTAAAATCAAACACCACGTGCGTCATTGTCCCTGCATCTACCGATTCTGGTCCATGTTGGATTTCATGCATCGCTTCATCGCTGAAAACTCCAACTTAGCTGGATCGAACACGAAATCCACGAAAAATACTACCACTCAAGGGACAAAAGCAACAAGGAACATATTATATGCGTATGAGGAGAGACAATCACCTGGATAACCACCTCCCCCCCGTTATCGCCCTCGAGATCCTATCAAGCTCTGCGCACTCTGTGATGAACGATATCACTTCATCGCTGCCTGTGCTGCTCTAGAGTTGTTTCAAATATGGTATCCAGTCAACACTATATACTACAATGACTTACGAGTAGTCTAGTATTCATGTCGAGTGTGTTCAGGCGACCACCTAGTTCGTCGTTTCCTTACATCCCTCGATTTCATTCAGCGTTAAATTTTTTACTCCAGGCCATAATACGCCTCGCCACAGTAGAAAGATCAGATTCAAAATCCATGGAAATTTTGACAACTCAAGAAAATGGGTCAACCAAGTCCATTTTATTCATGTCAGTAGAAAAACAACCAACAAAGGGGCACATTATCACTCCCAATTTCCTTCCATGGATAATCCCAACATGCGCTTTATGCGATGCACATAACCACTTGGTCGTCCAATGCTCGAATTTGAGATCATTTCAAAAATGGTATCCAATTACTCCGATAGTCCAAAGGGAATGGAGAACCAAGGAAAAACGGTATTGTCTGATTTGTCATAACAATCATCAAACTCGACACTGTACTTACATCTCCCAATTTCAACCTTTTTTAGACACCATATGGTCATTAGTTACCCAATAACCGGATATAACTGGTCTAGAACCAAGGCAACCTAACACAAGGTAGCCTGCCCCCCATCATTACCAAAAAATTAGGAAGGCTAAGACGACCCATCATCCTATCAGGGCCCAAAACCAGCCAAGAATGACATGTGGGTTGCGCGATATAAACGACCACAGAGTCAATTAATGTCAGGAAATCAAGAAACTCACTGACAATATTTGCATGGTCACCACCATCCCATAGATCAATCTCTCCAATCAAGAGAAGATCACATGCTACTATTGTAGGATTTGCTCACAATTCCACCATACTATGAATTATGAATATCTCCCAAGGCTATGAGCAGCAAGGGTAGCCTTGAGTCTGAACTCCCTAAAAGAGCCAGACCAACCAAAACCAAAGACTCAGATATGACAGAAGTGAAAACATGCCCCAATGCCCAATAATCTTCGAGCATCCACTTTAAGCATAAAGAGTAGCATTGGTTCTCACACCATCTACTCAATAATAACCTTGACACTATCCAAATTTTCGCAAGTCACAATCACGAAACAGAGTTGTGTCCTTTAATGGAAACATTTAGTTACCTCTGCACTCAACACAACTTCCAAATCTAGGAAAGTGCGAGTACCCTTAGTACACCACGAAAAGAGCACAAGCTTGCTCTCACACAAGCCACCACATTGGAAATCCCTCCACCATTCAATGTCGACGAAACACAACACTACATACGATTCATCTCATCATGCATGGGAACCATGACTCGTGTTGTATGCTCATCTGTCATTTGTGTCGATACCGCTAAAACTATAACAATAGTTGTACCATCGACGGTGCAAAATCAACTTGTCTGCACCCTGTCGACCTCGTCTGGTTCCACATCATCAACTATGGAATCATATTCATGTCTGTCGATCAACAATTTTAGGCCTGGACCAATTATTCATGGCCTCATTCTAGAGGCCATGACGGAGCCAAATTTTCTGTGGGACTCAATTCATCACCGCTCATTTTTTCTTCCAAAAAAAAAATTCGTTCCTAACAACCTAGAAACCCAAGAGATATATGCCATTAAATATAAAGAATTCCTCTCATATGGGCAGTTAGACTGGTTCAAAAATCCCATCTTGCCTCCTGAAGAATTCGAAGAAAGGAATATGTCAAATATTTCGCCAACCATAAAGGTGAATATCTCGAGAAAACTAGGAAAAATCGAAGAAATCTCACTGGGGGAAGCATGTTCCCCACACGAGGTAGTCACTTACACAAAATTATTACAAGAGTACAAGGACATCTTCGCGTGGGATTATTTGTAAATGTCTGGGCTTAGCCCCACTGTCGTAGAACATCACATTGACACCTGGCCTGACATACCACGAGTACGCAAAAAACAACGTCAATTGAATCCATTTAAGGCAAAAGTGATCAAGCAAGAAATTGACAAGCTTCATAAGGTCGGGTTCATATACCCAATCGCTTACACATAGTGGGTTTCCAACCCTGTTCCCGTCATGAAAAAATAGGGCACCATTTGGGTATGCACTGATTTCTGAGATTTGAACAAAGCCTGTCCCAAGGACAACTACCTTCCCCATTTATCGACCAAGTCATTGATGCTTGCGCCAGTCATGAGGCCTTTTCCTTCATCGATGAATTCTCAAGGTCAATCAAATTCAAATCCGGCACATGGATCGATACAAGACAACATTCACTACCCCTTGGGGCACATTCGCATACCAAGTTATGTTGTTTGATCATAAAAACGCTGGAGCCACCTTCCAGTGGGTCATGAATTATATCTTCCATGACCTGGACCACCTAATATTAGCTTACTTAGATGAACTCACCATATGATCCAAGAAACGAAGTAATAATCTAGAGGATTTATGGTTGGTATTCCAATGATGCCGACATTACAACCTACGCTTGAACCCTCTCAAGTGCGTCTTCTACGTCAATGCAGGTCGACTATTAGGATTTATTATATCTCAACAAGGGATCAGAGTGGATCCCCTCAAGGTCCAGGCAATCAAAGAGGTGCCACCACCCAAAAATCTGAAGCAACTTCAAAGCTTGGAGGGGAAAGACAACTTCTTGAGATACTTTGTCCAAGATTATGCCATTTGCGTGCTAGGATTCCTATGCCTACTCCGTCAGGATATCCCATTCAAATTCGATGATAAAGCTCAAAAATTGTTTGAGGCACTAAAAGAAACATTGTCTTAAACCCCTTTACACAACCCACAAAATTATGACACAGATTAAACCCTAGATGTATTAGCATCAGAGATTGCCATAGCTGGGGTGTTAGTCCAAGACGGACCAGATGGTAAAGAACACATAATATATTACATCAGTAAGAACTTATCTAGCCCCACTTTAAGATATGAACTTGAAGAATAAACTTCCCTAGCCCTTTTACACATAGTACAAAAAATTTGGCATTAAATTATCTCGTGGACTACAACGGTCGTAGCAACAATCAATCCCATGAAATACCTGCTAACCCGCCGTCTGATGAAACACAAATACACTTGATGGGTATTCATAATTCAGGAATTCGACCTGCAGTTTAGCTTCCCCAAGATAAAAAAAAGAAAAGATTTAATCTTAGCTGAGTTCATCACTGACCTCCCAAGTCAGACTAAAGGATTCCAGTTAACGACTCACTACCAGATGAACATATATTTCTAGTGACGGCTGATGATCCTTGGTACAACGATATCCTCTTATTTTTATGAACCCAAAATTTCAATCCAAATCTCACACATGAAGAGCGAAGGTGCATATGCCACTAGGCCCCCCGATACCTCCTCATGGGGGACGTCCTTTATCTACGAGGCGTTGATACTATCCTATGCTAATGCCTCATGCATGACCAAGATGAGTAAGCCCTAAATGAATGTCATAGTGGGGCTTGTAGCGACAATCTCTCAGGGATGGTTACCACCCAAAAATTTCTACGGGAATTTTATTTATGGCCCACCTTATTCTACTATTTCATTCAAGCAGTCAAAAGATGTGAGTGATGCCAACACTTTGCGCACAAGGAAAGAGCACCTCCCGCTCCTTTTCACCCAATCAACGTAGCCGGTCCCTTTTGCAAATGGGGAATCGAATTTATGACTTGCAACCCTGCATTGTTTGTCAACCAGAAATACATCATTGTAGTTGTCAACTATTTTACCAAGTGGGCAAAATCCATGCCCACATATGACAACACGACAGAAACCACAACACGGTTTCTTTCAACCATGTCATCACACGATTCGGTCTTCCTAAAGAGTTAGTCTTCGATCATGGAAATCATTTTTAAAATGAAATATTCCAGGAGCTGTCTGATCACCTAGGATTCACACATGAATTCACATCACCATACTACCCCCAATCCAATGGACATGTAGAATTTGTCAACAAAGTGCTTAAAACAAAGTTAGATCGTATGGTCAAAAACCATAAAAAAAACTGGTACCATATAGATTTTTCATCCCTGTGGCCATATCGCATGGTAGTTAAAACCTCAACAGGGTTCACACCTTTCCAACTAGTGTACAAAGTAGAAGTCGTGATTCCCATCAAACACGAAATCCCCAATTTACATGCAGCCATCGAACTCCTTGATGATACCTAACATTTAGAGCAACGGTTGGTATAGTTAGAACTTGTTGATGAAAGTCGAAGAGAGTCGCTCCAACATAATGAGGCACATAAAAAACGGGTAAAAGCATCATTCAACCACAACATCACCCTTTGCTCATTTACATAAGGAGAGTTAGTCCTCCACTACGATGTTGCAAAAGAGGCCTTAGGACCTGGGAAGTTTGAAGCATTATGGAAAGTTCCTTACATCATAAAACATTACCTCCTAAAGGGAACATACATCCTATCAGAGCCTGATGGTGCATGGCTAACTAACCACGTCAATGGGCTCTACCTCAAAAAAATTCACCCATAAGGGCATGAAGTCTCAGCCTTCGAGATAAGATGCATGTATCATAGTTTTTTGAGATGATCACAATCATAGAGGACTTGTTCTAAAAAAATCTCTGGTGTCATAGATGGATCATCCCCCCATCCACTATTTTGGATTCGCTGATGGAACCTCATGATGGTTGCAAAATCTAGCAGTAGCTGCCTGGGCCATATACTATCCTGAACGACCGCCATCCCTCACCAACGAAGTATGTATTAGATCAGCTACCAATAATCAGGAAAAATATGATGCCATCATCAGGCTATTGAGCGATGCCTCCAACCAAGGCATTCGCCATCTACAGTCTACCTTGATTCCCAACTAGTGGTTTCGCAGTTAAATGAAGATTTTCGAGTACATAATTCCCGACTATTTAGGAAGTATTTTCATGCACAACGATTAAGTCATTAGTTTGATCATATTACATTCACACATATACTAAGAAATCAAAGCCAGACAGCTGGTCGCATAGCTAATCACATCCTAGAATAGAATGCATCTCGTATAAACCATCATCCATAGAAAAGAAAAACATAAAATATAAACATCCATCATAGGTACATAATATCCATCATAAACACACAATAATAGCCATAGGCACACCATAAAGAGTCACAAAAAATATACATCTCGCATATATACATAAAAAAATATGAGTCCCAGTATACAAGTCATGTCCCTGACCATAATGTCAGTAAAAAATATGTCTACATGTCATCAAAAATAGGGAAGCATCCTCATAATGAGAACTTTCCTTGAACATAAAAAAATCTCTAGGGCTGAGCCCCGCCGGGTGGTTCCTCTGGACCCACGGCTGCACCCGGTGCCAGTACATGTTTAACAACCAAAATTGAAAGTGCCACATGACGCAAATTTTGGTGATGTGCTCTCTCTAAAGCCATCAAAATATTGAGACATGTATTGTCCAAGTCATAAAAAAAACCCCGGGTTGGCATACCCTGGTTCAACCTCTCTAACCGACTCCATGAGTCAGGCAAATCTACTGCACAAGAGTCCGCAGCCTGGAGCCGAGCCTCAATAACAACTAACTGCTCCTCAACTGGTGCCACTTGAGCCTCAGTCGCCTCAGCATGAGAAATAAGGGCAGCATCCCCTCCGGCAGCTGCAGCACTACTGCCCTCCCCTGAAGGGCCCCCAACACCTCCCTGCCCCCCAACCTGGGCCTGACTAACCCAACATGGGACCCTCCTCAGTGGTTGATGCCCCACCAAGCCAGAAAGAGGATGCCCTGCCGAACCCACATCTGCAAGAGAAAAAAAAAATAGTGTCAGTGTCACCATAAAAGACATATAAATCTCTACAAAATAAAATCCTCAAAAAATTCAGAAAAAAAAAATCAAAGGTCGTACCTACTGGAACCCATGCGTAACCGGTAGGAAGACCCATATTTGGGTCCCATAGGAAATCCATCGCTGAGTATAGATAGTCTAAAAATATCTTCAGGTTTGCCTGGAACCACGCCTCAATGGTTGCATCCCAATAGCGACTAGGCTCCCCTCCTCCACTGTGGGGCATCACGTGCGCCCACTGCCGCACCCAGGGATCCCTAGGAGGATCCAAGGGAACTGGCACAAAATGTTTGAGCATCACCAACCTATTGTTGAGCCCAAAAGATGTTCTTCTCTTTCACCACATTCCACTTCATTTTCTTTGTCTCTCATCAATTACAGGCTTAACTGATCAATAGGATTAATTAAAATTGCTTTAAGAATTTATATAATGACTAACTTGCTATGTTTTCATGATTTTGTTGGTGTAGTAATTTTGACTAAGACTCGGCTACAAAATACAGGCATTCCGTAGCCAGTCGTCTGTTCTGCAGCCATCCTCATGTTTATGTAGGTTCCAAGTGTCACTGCAAAGAAAAAGGCATATGGGTGAAATCCACAACACCTCCCCATCATCTCTTGCTCCCCACGAAGTCTGAGTTAAAGTATCAAAGCGGTTATGCACGTAGAAGAGAAGCAGTTTCCTATCAAAACACAGACTCTACAGATGTCCGCAGTTAAGCACAAGACTGTTAATAAGAGTTTTAATTTGATTAGAAGTGGGAAAGACACTTATCCCCGTTTTTCTCAAAGAGTAGTTATGTAACTTCATTATAAGTATGACTCGGGAGATCGAGAAACTGTTGGTTAGATTTTGTTTTGTTGCTAGATCTTTGAAGGCCGTAAATACTCTGTTTTGAAGAATTTCCCCTTTAATGAAAGAAACATCATTTTATTGCACGAGCTGAGTCAATCTTGAGTAGATTTGCATGCTACTCTAGTGGTAGAGGGCCCCTGCTACCTGAGGAGCTTTGTTCATATGATTTAGATAAGTAACTTAGTCTCGTTTCATTCCTAGTTTAATTGATTTTCTGAACTTTGAGTTTATATTCATTTGCATTAGATGCTACAGTTTAGTCTCGATCTTATGTACTTTTCCAAAATATCACTAATGTCGAATGAGGTGTGACTGTAGTATTTTAGGAGTTAGTTTTACGTTATTATGCTCAATTACATAAGTTGTACAGCTAGTCATGATCTTATAAACTCTTCCAAAATATCACTAATTTCGGATGGGACATAGCTGTGGTGTTTTAGAGCTTTGTTGTGTTCTGTTGAATTTTATGCTTTCATGTTCATTTACATAACATGTTGCAGCCAGTCCTGTTCTACAAACTATTCCAAAATACCACTAATTCTGAATGAGATCGAGCTGAAACATTCCAGTAATTATTTGCATCCTTAGTCTAGTGGTAGCACTCCGGAGGTAGATGTCATTTTAGTTTAATTCTGTCACTATATTTCAAGTTTGATAATGGCACTCTAGTTCAGTTTTAATTCACTGCATTTCAAGTTAGATTAGTGGCATTCTAGTTCAACTTTGTTCACTATATTTCAAATTAGGTTAATGGCACTGTAGTTTAGTTGTGGTTATTGTGTTTCAAGTTTGATCAATTGCATTCTCAATGTTATCCATTGTTCTTTAAGTAGTATTAATTGTTAACATCAGATTCCACGACCTTTATTATTTACAAAACTTATTTTGTTCTGACTTTCTATTAATAAATCATCATCTAGACAGGAGTTAGTAATATCAGTTTAAGGCCTTGATTATTCTGCAATCCTTTGCAAATTCACAATTAAACCTTTCTTTCCAAAAACTATTTTAGAAAATCTTTAACTTTTGGATGAGGTTTACTAGTGATAAGCTGAGCTGCAGAATGGAGTAATCTTAGCATTACAAGTTAATTTAGAGTAGAAATCTTATGGTGCTACAAATAATCTCTTTTCAATTGTGTTCCAATAAACCTCTAGCCATGGATGAGATTCTTTGTAATATTTTAAGATGATTGTGTCCTTAGGAGAACCTCATTTGTATTAAACTTGTTCTTTTCTCAAACTATTCCAACATATTCCTAATGAATGAATTGGATGAGTTCATGCTATGAGTTATTGAGTTCATGTTGTGATTTGTTTCCTTACTAGGAGTCATTATCAAGCTTTTCATTTTCTGTTCTTTAGTGTCATACATAGTTTAGAGTAGGTTTTGCTTTGTTTTAGTGTAACCATCCACTTCTCTTTACCAACACTTAGTTCTTTTCCTTCTTGACATAAAACCATAAAACCAAAAACATCATAAAAACACTAAACACAACGTAGTGAGAAATAGATACCTAGGCACATATAGTGCACCACACTTCAGCAGTTTACTGACCCTGGTTGATAATTTATGACCTCAATTTAGGAACATTAAGTTGAGCACAACACCTATCATACATAATACTGCATAAGATTCTTGCATAGGTGAATACCTTAGACCCCCTCTGGGCCTTCCCCAGTTGTGACACCATGCCATCATAAACATGGCAAGCCCAGTCATAGAAATGATCGGCTCGTAGCCGGTGCGAGACACCAATAAGAGGACCCAACCCCCTATTGGGCGATGATGACCCTGTCAGGAAAACTATGATCACTAGGGCACCCCTCTAAGCTAAATCGGTCATAGTTGATACAAACACATCCCTGTGTAAGCAACTCGGGACCACATAGCTCCTCAACCCATCATCAGATGTTCACCCTCCTAGGGGGGGATGGCTGTAGAAGAACCCCCCCCTTAGGTAATAAACCTGTCACAAAGTAAACATTTGTCTCCATACGGATGACGACATGTCTACGCTGCAACACCATCACACCCTATCTCTTGTTCCAACAACGGACTAGGAAACAAAGAATACTATCATGTGATCTCAATATATTTCTCTCTAGAAATTTGAGCAACCCCCATTGTGCCAAAAGCCCTCGAGAATTGGGGTCTTGCACCATAGATGTGAAAATATCGGGCCAATATCTCTCATGCCACAACATCCTGTTACCAGGGAAAAACCAAAAAATCAGTGGCTAAAATCAAGAAACCAAAAAATTCAAAAATTTTGACCATCATTGCACCTGTGTAGAGAATAGGCGTGATGACCACACATTTGTATCTGATACAAAATCATCGCGTAAAATCTTCACCAAGCACGATGACCTCGCGGGAAGAATTTCTTCTGCGAGGTTTGCACAGGTCATCCTCGATCGCCCGTGTGGTCGAGGAAAAAAATACACATATAATTCGTATAAAATCAATTTGTATAGAGACCCCAGGTAAAAAATGACAAAATTGAAAAGCAGGAAATTTAGGGCCTTACCTGACACTGACGACGCGAATCCCGGGTACTCAGGCTGATCTCAATGGCAAGAAAGGCTCAGGAGTAGGGGCTCAACTCTGACCTCAGACTCTCAAACGACACAAATGAATTGAAATGAGCCCTATTTTCCCATATATCACCCTTTATTCATCATTTGATAGACCATAATTAGAGCTCAAAACTCCCAATTGAAAAACTGCAAGAAACACAATGATCAACACTTCATCACGTTCAAGATAGCCTCCATACATCCATGCCTAAGAAAAAGTCATTTTTTCAGTCACAACAGGTATTCCTTCAGTTATCGCTTTCCATTTAACGTTATTTTCAATATGTTTGAATAGAAAAGATGCTTTTAGTTGGGGTATTGGTTGCAGGTATTACAAAAACACCGAATCACCAGTTTCCCTAGCCATTAAAAATATAATAGCAGGTACCATTCTATCTCTAACATGATAGGCTCCCCAAAGAAGCTTTGCATATTCTGACATCATTTCTCCACAGAACTCAACTATAGGTCTTATTCACCCAACCATGTTTATCATCACCTCACCTTGCACATGATAAACATTCTCGCAGGTCGGTAGAGCCTCACCCTCTATGGCATCCATCAATCGTGTAGACCATACACCAAAGGTCTGGAGCCATGGCCATAAAATACAAATCTCAAAAATACTTCATGTTCAATCATCCATCATACATCAAGTCAAGTTTCACCCATGTCATGTTAAAACCCCTTTCTCGGACTACCATTCTCATCAGTAGATTGAATACGCACCACCGCGTCTCGCCGTTGGCCTATCGCACCCCCACTAGCATAGCCCATCTGCGACATTGTTCATCCGCTTCATCACCCCCACACCGAGACTGATCTAGGTGGCTCCAGACACCCTTAGGAGACCAAGAGGGCTCATAAATGGTCAAAATTCAAAGTGGTCATATTCCTCTCGAACTAGGTTCAAATTGAAGTGCTCGGTTCCCTGATTCCAACGGTGTGAATGGATATCCAATATAATCTTGTATGGAGAAGTTAGAGAAAGTCAAAGTTGTGGACAAAGTTGGGTAGTGGGCCAGGTTTAAATGTCCCACAATTTCACCTTCAACCGCCAGGAAACCCAACACCCGAGAGCAAGCGAAATTATGGCCACTTTAATTCACCCAATGACCCTTATTTTCATTAAAATTAAAAGTAACCACTCTTGTTATTTAAACAAAAAAATACTAAAATAAGGGTGGCGAGCCATGACCCCTGCTGAACCCATAGGCTCCATTGTTAACATAGGTAATGGGCGGGTCACCTCCGGTGGATCCAGCCCACGCCACCTCTATAAAGGACATAATGGAAATCATGGTGCCGACAGGGGTCAAGCTCGCCTGGCCCACGTGGCCGGCCCCCAAGCGGGCAACACTAGAACTACAATCCAAATACAAACAAATCCAACGAACCATGTTTAATACGTGCCAAAAATAACAATATGCAGGATTTGAACCTTGGTTGATGGGCTGGAGGTGCGTCTTAAGGCCTCCACCCTAACCAACAAACCAAACAAGATCATGTTGAAGAATCAGCTGTCGCAGGGGTATTTGAACAAAAATCTCAGATGTGCCCAGGCAGAGAGGACCAGTGGAAGCACTGAACGGAGAAGTGACAAAAATTTTGAGTTTTATTTTTTTATTGCAGGAGCACGGAACGATGAGCAGCCAGAGGAATGGAACCATACCCTAGGAACCTTGAGGAGCATCAAAATATTCCCTGAGGTGCAGAAGTTGTAGGAGTCAGAATTTGACAAATTTTATGTCAATTTTACACCTCTTGGCAACAAGAACTCAATGGCGATGTCCATTTCAGTAGAAAAGCTTCCCATTTTTTGGCCATTTTCCATATTGGAGTGATGGTGTCAGATTCCCAAGTGTGGGCAGTCGATTTTATGCCTTTCGATGCCACGAATTCGATGGTGCGACCAAATTCAACAGCTAAGCATCCACTTCTTCAGCCAACTTCAGGGGTTGAGGTATATGCAGTATTGATGTAATGTGCTTCATTTATCATTTGCTGTGAGATGCAATATGTTGTTTAGATCCCTACTTGATGTATATTGCGGGATCTACATTTCCACTTCATGTGAAATGTATTTGCCATGTATTGTTATGGTTGACTGAGATCCCTATGTAACCTTGCTGAAGGGATCCTCATCATCACCTTGTGAGAGATTATGTCATGTTGATAAGAGTCCTATTGTGGGTGAGAGTTCCAATAGCGGAACGTTTCGTGGAGAGACAAGCCACTCATGTTGAGGGAATATATCCTTGTATGGAAACATATTCCATGTACATCATCACCATTTCCAGTACTATATGAAGTGGCCTACCCCATTTTGACACCGGGCCCGGGGATGTAGCCCCCATTGGGTGAAATCCATTATCAACGTCTCGTGTTTCTATGTTATTGATTGTTGTCTTGTTTCCTCTTGCTTAAAACATGAATATATGTTCATTTATGTTCTTTTAAATGCAATTATAACCACATCATAGAAGTAAAAGGTCCTGGATGAATTTGGTAGCTGACAAACCCGAATCAAGATGGTATCAGAGCGGTATTCTCACTGATATGAAAAACAAATGAACATGTAGCAATGGAGGATGATGAAGACATGTACAAGGCCATGCTCAGGATAGCCAAATTGGTGGACATAATGTATGACGCTTATGAGAAGATAATAGAGGAAGAGGAGAAATAAAGATGAGAGAACGATGCTTCATCCACATCTTCTAGTGCTTATGCATCTTCTTCATCGCCTTCATCGTATTCTCATCATTCAAATGAGGAGATAAACCAGAGCCTTCGGGAAGAGAATGTTGAATTAATGAGGCTACTATGAGAAGAGAAAGAGGAAAAGCAAATATTGCAACTTCAGTTGCGGAAGAGGATTTGGAGGAATTGAAGCATAATGAAGGCTTAAAGAAGCCATCGTCACCTGTTTCTGAATCAACAGTTGAGGTAAACAATGTTTACTGCTCTTTAGTTTCATCTTCACATACTATAATTTATGTTGGAAACGTGGAGATACCCATTGTAGGAACTGGCATGAGACTCCTTACCAAAATGGGGTACAAAGGAGGAGGACTTGGTGTGAATGGCCAAGGCATAACTCAACCATTGGAGGTTGTGCAAAGACCTCAATTCACAGGTTTGTGCTACACTGAAGGACAATTCTCAAAGGTGTAAGAAGATTCCAATGCATGGCTGAAACCATTGGGAAAAGAGAATGATGGGGACACTTCACCATCATCCTATGACAACACACATTGCAAAGAAAGAGTTGAGGAAAGCTCTTATCACCATGATTGCACCAGAGACCAACAAGAAAGGTATAAGAAGTCTCGGTATTCTAGTGTTCATTTTGATTACAAGAATGTTGCTAAAAATGAACATAGATCACGGCACCAAAAAAAATGTAGTTTTTGTGGATTACATAACCATGTATTTTCTGAGTGCTGGAAGAGAATGGCAGTGCGGAAGAGGATGAGGCATGAAAGGAATTATCCACCGCAGGAAAATAAGAAGGTAAAGCAGGTCTAGAGGAAGAAGACTCATTGCAGTCATTGCGAGAAAAGTGGCCATCAGAGAAACACGTGTTGGAGGCTCCATCCAGAGCAGCGCCTTAAGGGCAAAGTGTTCGTGCACGAACTAGTTGAAAAAATTGTTCGAAAAGAGAATGCACCACAAAGAGATGACCCATTGACTTTAATAAGTGAGAGATGGTTTTTCTAGGTGCAGTAGTGTGTCATGGTCTTATTTTGTGAATCATTTGTTGCATGTTAAAACATAAAAGTGATGATTTTTTTCCATCACTTGTGAAGCAACAATGATGTTTTGACCTTGTATTGATAGCTGGGGTATTGACTCCATTTTTCTGTAAACTTGACCACAGAGTATGAGTTATAATCTCGTGGAAAGTATGGGATGCTTGGGTCATATTTTGTCATGTAATTAAGCATGTAATTTGTAATAAAATTGTACTATAGGTTTGCAGGGATGGAGGTGTCGAATCATCGCTTATGGCTCTGAAGGACAAAGGTGAAGGAGAATGAAGGGTGACCTTTCAGGACACTTGCAGAAAAGGTAAAAAATAGCTACAAATTAAGTTCATGATTTTGGTGGACCAAAATCTCCTCAGTGGGGAGGATTGATCCAGGTGGCTCTAGACACCCTCAGGAGACCAAGAAGGCTCATAAATGGTAAAAATTCAAAGTGGTTAGATTGGTCTTGAACTAGGTTCAGATTGAAGTGCTTGCCACCCTGATTTCAAGGGTGTGAATAGATCTCCAATCTGGGCTCGTATGGAGAAGTTAGAGCAAGTCAAAGTTGTGGTAAAATTTGGGCAGTCGGTCAAGTTTAAATGTCCCACAATTTCACCATCAACCGATAGAAAATCCAACACCTGAGAGCAGGTGAAACTGTGGCCTCTTTAATTTGCCCAATGAACCTTATTTTCATTCAAATGAAAACTAAACACTATTTTTATTTAAACAAAAAAATATTAAAAAAAGGGTGGCCGACCATGAACCACCTTACACCTAAAGTCGTATATATATATATATATATATATATATATATATATATATATATATATATATATAATTGGTTCGATGGGCCATGATCCCCTTCAAATCCCATGGGATCCATTGTTAACATAGGAAATGGGTGGGCCATCTCCAGTGGACCCGACCCATGCCACCTATATAAAGGCTGAAGCTCGTATTGTATGGATGGAACGGAAATCACGGTGCCGACGAGGGTCGAACCCGCCTGGCCCACGTGATTGGCCCCCAAGCGGGCGACATCAAAACTACAATCCAAATACAAACAAATCCAATGAACCATGTTTAATACACGCCAAAAATAACAATATGCAGGATTCAAACCTTGGTTGACGGGCGGGAGGTGCGCCTTAAGGCCTCAGCCCTAACCAACAAACCAAACGGCCTCATGTTGAAGAATCCGTCATCGCAGGGGTATTTGAACAGCAGTCTCAGATGTGCCCATGGAGAGCGGACCAACAAAAGCACTGAATGGAGAAGCGACATGAATTTTGAGTTTTATTTTTGTATTACAGGAGCGCAGAACCATGAGAGACTTGAGGAGTGGAACCATGCCCTAGGAATCTTGAGGACCATCAAAATATTCACTGAGATGCAGAAGTTGCAGGAGTTAGAATTTGACAAATTTTATGTCGTTTTTACACCTCTCGATGACAGTAACTCAATGGAAATGTCTGTTTCAGTAGAAAAGCTTCCCATTTCTAGCCATTTTCTAGATTGGAGTGATGGTGTTAGATTCCCAAGTGTGGACAGTCGATTTGTAGAAATTATATACAAGATTCATTTATATATCCAGATTCTCCTGATCTAACAATATTTATCTTCTTGCTAAATACATAATCCTTCCACTGTCAATATTTTGCGGAAATTAAAATCAATTGCAAACACATGAAGCAATAAAAATAATCACACATAACACAGTTTTTTAACGGTAAATCCTGAAGCTGAAAACCCCAACTATAATATATTATGTATCATGGAAATCATGTAACAATCTCACACAAAGCTTAGTATATCAAGCTCTTAGTACAATCAATCGTCACACACTAATCAAAAGAAATATGCAAATCCATGCACCGATTTATTGCCACCTGATAGCCTGCCTCCACTGCAAAATCCAAGCTGATTACAAAGACCAATTCGATGCAATACCACTCTCCTTGAGTGCATTTTTCTCATTGGCATCTCCAATGTATATGTAGATGCAATTAATGCATCACTATTAGTCACAACGGATAGTCTATCTCACCCTTTCACCCATCTCTCCATTGGGTCTCCATTGGAACTGACATGCACTGTAGTTAATTGCTGTATTTTTTCAGTTGATTAATGAGTTATTATTTGTGAATTAATTAACTAATTAATTCACTAAACTCTCACTAGTGTATCATTTAGTTAGACTAGATACAACTAGCTCAACTCATTTTAACTCCATTAGCTGAGTCAAACTGAATAACAACTCCATGAACCACTCTTCCAACTCTGTCATAAATTTTCCACTTCAGTTCTAACTGAGTCCTCCATGCATGAACCACCAGCAAACCCTAGGAATTGCGTAATTCCTTCAGCCCACTAATTTTCCAAATCTGTGCACTGAAACTAAGTGCTCCAAGAGAATAAGTTGATGTTTATTGTCGGATTATTATTAAGAGCTAATAATAATCGACACTTCTATTTTTAGATCGACGATCTATAAATAGACTTCGCCCAATATTCTAAAAATAGAATTTCATATATTTTTCCAACTTGATCATCCATCCACAAATAACATCCTGCAGCTTCTGCAATATGATCACCATGTCTAAAAATAGACATAGTCTAAAAATAGACTTGCGCCAAAAATAACATGCGGGCCCACTTAGTGAAGGTGACTCTTTTCACTAAGCTCATCATCTTGTTGAATCTCAACACTCCCTCTCAACAAGATAGGGATTATCCTTCACCCCGATCCTGACTCTATGGTATTCAAATTTGCTCCTACCGAGCGCCTTCGTTAGAATATCTACATCCTGATCTTCCGTAGGAATGTACTTAAGCAAAATGATCTTCCGTTGCACACAATCTCTGATATGATGATACCAGATATCAATATGTTTAGATCTATCATGAAACACATGATTAATCGAGAGTTTAATGCAACTTTGATTATCACAATGTATCACTGTAGGATCTAAATGTGAACTGAACAAACCAACCAGGATCTTCCTCATCCAAATAGCCTCACATGCAGCTTGACTTGTTTCCATGTATTATGCTTTCGCTGAACTGAGTGCCACGGATCTTTTTTTCCTACTGTACTAAGAAACTGCCATAGATCCGATACTGAAAATCCCTCCTGATGTGCTCTTTCTGTCTATTGGGTTGCCTGCCCAATCTGCATCCGTGAAGCCATGCAACTTCACCTCATCCGTTTGTTTGTACCACAAACCATACTCAGATGTGCCCTTGAGATACCTCAGGACATGCTTTCCTGCCTTCCAAAAGAGCTTGGTAGGATTAACCATCACTTGTGAAAGCTAGTTCACTGCATAGCATATGTCCGGTCTTGTATTAACTAAATACATGAGCGAACCCACCAACTGTCGATAAACAGTGGCATCCACTACCTCTACCGATGTAGCATCCTGTTTCCTCCAATTTCCTGGAAGAGGAGTGTCGATAGGCTTGCAACCTTGCATGTGAAACTTCTCCAGTATCTCCTGGGCAAACTTGCCTTGAGACACAAACAGTTCAACTTCCCGCTGCCATATTTCCAATCCAAGGAAATAATGAAGGAGGCCCAAATCCTTCATCTCAAACTCCTTTGTAAGATCTGCCTTGCATGAGTGTATCAATTGCTCGTCACCCGTTAGTATTAAATCATAAACATAAAGAACAATGATTAAAATATTACGCTCCACCACAATTTGGTACAAGTTTGCATTCACCTCACTCTTGGTGAAGCCAAGTGCAGTGAAATAGATGTCGATCCGAGTGTACCATGCACGTTGTGCTTGCTTCAGCCCATACATCGCTCTTTTGAGCCAGCACTCATGCGACTCGCTACTGTAGATCTCAAATCCTTCAGGCTACTCAATGTACACTTATTCCTCAATGATCCCATTAAGGAACGAAGTCTTCACATCCATCTGATGAATGTGCCAACCCATCTACGCTAAAAGAGCAAGGATGGTCCTTATGGAAGAATACCGTGCGACAGGTGCAAAGGTTTCTTCATAATAAATCCCCTCGATCTTTGAGAAGCCTTGGGAAACAAATATTGCCTTATACTTCTCGATGCTCCCATCAGTAGCTTGTTTTACCTTGTAGATCCATCTTGATCCTACAATTGATTTTCCCACCGGCCTTGGAACAATCTCCCAAGCACTGTTTCTGAAAATGGAGTCATACTCCTCTCCCATGGCATCTACCCATGTGGGCTCCTGCACTACTTCTTCAAAAGAAGATGGCTCTATCATGATACACTTGCTCATAAGAGCCATGTATCCAATAAATAGGTCAAGTGACCGTCTCTGTCTACGCTATGATGTAGGGACTCCTACATTCTGTGCCACATCAAGCTTCAGTCTCTCAGCTTCTATGGTATGATTTCTGCCTTGTCTGATGTTTGGTTCTGCATGAGTGGACTCCTTCACTCCATGAATCTCCTCCTGTGGCTGATCCACATCTAGAGGCTCATCTTTGGGAACAAGAAGTTCCTCCTCTGCATGCAAGTATAGCTCCCTCTCAAGCAAAAAATTCATGGATTTCACCTCATTGAATTTTATATCCCATCGCACCACAATCATTCGACTGTCTGGAAAATACACACGATAATTATGGGGTATTTCTGTGTACCCCACAAATATCCCAACTTCTGCAGTCGGCTCTAGCTTCTTCCTAGCATCCTTTCTCACATAAATGTAAACAGATGAGCCAAAAATATTCAAATGAGAAATATCAGGCTTCTTACTAGTAAAAGCTTCTTCAGGTGTACTCATGCCAAGTACTCTATGAGGACAACAGTTTTGCACATAAACCGCAGTGTTGTATGCTTCCGCCCACAAGTGCATCGGTAGGCCCTAGTCATGCAGCATCACTCTTGGATCACCCATGATCGTTCTATTCTTCCTCTCAACGACCCCATTCTTCTGTGGGTTATGAGGCGCTATGAGTTCTCTTTGAATTCCTTCTTTGCTACAGAAGTCTTTGAATTCGCCCGAGATGTATTCACCACCATTATCGCTCCGTAGAGCTTTCACTTGCTTCCCCAACTCCTTCTCCACCAATGATTTAAATTCACAGAACTTTGAGAATGTTTCACTCTTCTTTTGCATGAAGAAGATCCAACATCTACGAGAATAGTCATCAACAAATATAACATAATACCTGTGTTTTGCGGTTGAAGCAACCGAGAAAGGTCCACACACGTCTGTGTGAATTCTCTCAAGGATCACCAAAGAACGATTATCCTTCTCATGAAAGATGGTCTTCAAAAACTTACCCATAGTACATCCCTTGCACTGATCTGACTGTGCAAGAGTACCCTTGGGAAGTCCAGTATAAATCTGCTGCAAAATCTTCAAAGCGCCATGGTGAAGATGGACAAATCTCCTGTGCCATAATTCACTCTCATCCCAACTCAGCACTACTTCTGCTTTGCCCACCATTGCAGCGCAGCCATCTACCTCTAGCATGTACATATTCTTAACTTGAATCCATATCTTCTTGGTTTGACCCATTGTTTTATGTCGAAGGAAGGCTTTTCCCTCACTGAAAACAACATCATAACCTTTGTCTTCCAACATTGCGACCGAGACCAAGTTCTTCTTCAAACCTGGAACATGCATAACATCCTTCAACAAGAATGGATTACCAGACTCCCTCTCAAAGGTAATGGTCCCAATGCTGGTCGTATTGTATCAATCATCGTTGCCCATCTCTATATGCATCTAGAGGTCCTTCTCCTCCAAGTCACTAAACAACTCCTTGTCTCCCGTCATATGGAGAGACGCACCACTATCAAGATACCACACCGATCCCATAGAGCTTGAAACCAAGCATGCGATCAAAGAGAAATAAAGTTCAAATTTCGAGGCTAAGGCCTCTCCAGCTGCAGCTCCAATAGCCTTCTTGTTCTTCTTCTTCTGTGGGTATTTAGTGGCGAAATGCCCATGTTTGTGACAGTGAAAACACTTCGCCTTGGACAAATCCTGATTCTTTCCTTTAGCTTCGGATTTTGAAGGAAATTTCTTCCCTTTCCCTTTCCTTGCTTTGGCAGCCAAAGCGCAATTCTCTTCATCATCATTCTTCGATGAAGAGCCATCCCTGGTACCTCGCCTTATCTCCTCCTGGACAAGATCCGACCAAAGTCGCTCCCATCCCGGTAGTTTCTCCCGTCCATTGACAGAGTCTTCGTATCTATGCCAACTCTTTGGAAGCCCAAGGAGAGCCAAGCTCACCAAGTCTTCATCATCGACACTAATCCCCACACTTCCCAGTTCATCCCTATTGTGGACAAACTTCGTGAGATATTTTGGAATACTGTCGCCCTTCTCCATTTTTATTTTTATGAGCTTGTCTTTCAGCGCCAACTTCCTCTGGTCGCTATTTCTTTGGAACAAATCTGTCAAAGCCTTCCAAATTAAGAATGGAGTGGCTTTCCCATGAAGTCTGGACACAATATGGTCCTTCACACCTTCCAACAGAATTCTTCTTGTCTTTTCTATCTTCTTTTGCCATGCGTCAAGTAATGCAGCATCACTAGATCTCGACTTAGGAACATCACTATCGATGAACTCCTTCAGTCCATTATCCTCTAGCACCGCCTCCATCCTACCCTTCCAGGCTATGTAATTCGAGCTCCCATCAAGGGCATACTCCAATCGCAACCAATTGAAAGACATTTCAATGTATACTCAACTTCTGCGCCAAGAATTTTCTGAAGCAAATTCGAGTTGTCCACCAGCACAAACTTAGCAATTCTTCACAATTGCAATATTCAAGAATTAACACTACTCTGATACCATGTAGAAATTATATACAATATGCATGTACATATCCATATTCTCCTGATCTAACAATATTTATCTTCTTTCTAAATACAGAATCCTTCCATTGTTAACCTTTTGCGGAAATTAAAATTAATTGCAAACACATGAAGCAATAAAAATAATCACACATAACACAGTTGTTTAATGGAAAAGCCTGAAGATTAAAACCCCACTATCATATATTATGTATCATGGAAATCATGTAACAATCTCATACAAAGCTTAGTACATCAATCTCTCAGTACAATCAATCGTCACACACTAATTAGAAGAAATCTGCAAATCCATGCACCAATTTCTTGCCACCTGATAGCCTGCCTCCACTGCGCAACACAAGATGATTACAAATACCAATTCGATGCAATCCCACTCTCTTTGACTGCATTGTTCTCATTGGCATCTCCAATGTATATGTAGATGCAATTAATGCATCACTAGTAGTCACAACGGATAGTCTATCTCACCCTTTCACTTATCTCTCCACTAGGTCTCCACTGGAACTGACATGCAATGTAGTTAACTGTTGTATTTGTTTAGTTGATTAATGAGTTATTATTTGTGAATTAATTAACTAATTAATTCACTAAACTCTCACTAGTGTATCATTTAGTTAGACTAGATACAACTAGCTCAATTGAGTTTAACTCCATTAACTGAGTTAAAATGAATAACAACTCCATGAACTACTCTTCCAACTCTGTCATAACTTTTCCACTTCAGTTCTAACTGAGTCCTCCATGCATGAACCACTAGTAAACCCTAGGAATTGCGTAATTCCTTCAGCCCACTGATTTTCCAAATCTGTGCACTGAAACTAAGTGCTCGAAGAGAATAAGTTGCTGTTTATTGTCGAATTATTATTAAGAGCTAATAATAATCGACACTTCTATGTTTAGATCGACGATCTATAAATATACTTCACCCAATATTCTAAAAATAGAATTTCATCTATTTTTCCAAATTTATCAACCATCCAAAAATAGCATCCTGCAACTTCTGAAATATGATCACCATGTCTAAAAATAGACATAGTATAATATGATCACCTCTCGACGCCACGAACTCGATGGTTCAAATAGATTCAGCAGCTGAGCATCCATGTATTTATCCAACTTCATGGGTTGAGGTATATGAAATATTTGTGTCATGTGCTTCATTTATCATTTGTTGTGAGATTTAATATGTTGTTTAGATACCTTCTTGATGTATATTGTGGGATCTCGTTTCCACTTCATGCGAGATATTCGCCATGTATTGTTAGGATGATTGAGATCCCTATGTAACCTTACTGAAGGGATCCTCATCATCACCTTGTGTGAGATTATTTCATGTTGATAGGAGGCCTATTGTGAGTGAGAGTTCCTGTAGAAAAACATCTCGTGGAGAGACAAGCCACTCATGTTGAGGGCATATATCCTTGTATGAAAACATAGTCCATGTACATCATCACCATTTCTAGTACTATATGAAGTGACCTACCCCATTTTGACACTGGGCCTGGAGAGTAGCCAACATTGGGTGAAATCTGTTATCAAGGTCTCATGTTTTTATGTTTCTGATTGTTCACTTGTTTCCTCTTGCGTACAACATGCATATATGTTCATTTATGCTCTTTTAAATGCAATTCTAACATCATAGAAGTAAAAGGTATTGGATGAATCTGGTAGTTTACGAACCCGGATTAGAGACCAACCAATGGGGCCCCCACCCTCAGAAAAACACCTTCCTCACACCATAGTGACAGATTATTTTCATGTTTATAGGGGCACTCGTCTCCGTGCTTGTACATCCAAACCCATTCTATATTCTTTTGGCAAGTGTACGGATATTTTTTTTTAGGAGATCAATCCCACCCATCCATTCACATTTCTCCCCTGGAAGCAGTCCATAATCACCCTTGGTCAGAGCTAAGCATTCTTTACCACACCCCACCATGACACTCATAACAACCACACACCCACCCTAAATGTCCTATTGACTCAAGGGATTTCCCCACCATAAATTTTTATGACTTCTGCCACTCACATTTACAAGGTTCAACCTTGGGCTACTTAAATACCACCATCAGTTATAGCCATTTCTCATCATCATGCCTAAGTTAACCTATCACACCACACCTTAATACATCAGAAACCCTAGTCCCTTGCATCAATACTCATCTTGGTCGGTTGGTGCTTCCTTCTTTTCAACCACAACAAACATTTTCCAAGAAGGAGGTAGTACCTTGGATGACTCCCCACCTCAATAGGGGCATCCCCAAATGGCACTATGGGAATCATCATTTCCCATTGATGTCATTGATCCTCTTGGAATTCGACTTCAAGATAAACTTTCATGTCAATATCGTATCGTATTTCATAACTGTTGCACTCTGTCAGAATTTGTCGAAGACCCGTGACTTGATAAGCATATCTTTTAGCAATGCTTACATGTGAAGGTCCCCAATAGTTAGAGACCCATGCATACAATGAGCACTTGTTATAAAAAAAATATGGCATACCAAGATTATGCGTGTGGGCACCACATTCAACCTTCTTTCAAAGACAAAACACCCCTGAGGGCATCAACAACCATCGTCATCAACCAGTAGCAGTTCACTACCAAAAAATTGACATAAACATAACTTCTATCTATCAGATAAGCTTAACTAGTCAAAACATCATGAGCATGGGACATGCCCACCTTGCAAAAATATTTTATTCATTCCATCTCTTGCAGGGTTCCAACAGAGCACGGTGTCGCTTTTTACTCATGGCAAGGGGTCTCCAACCTCAATTTTCAAGCAAGTTACTCTCTCTCCCTCTCCAAAGGACTACACAGAAAAATAAATTATAATGTATTTCGACTATACAGTTCTTCCTATACCTCATTTATTAGGAGGAAACTGTTAACACTGGAAAATCGTAAAAAGAAAAATACATTATAAAATTTCAAGTAGAGGGTACAAATAAATATTTACAAGGAAGAAATACATTACAGGAGCTGAAATTTTTAAGTTTTCCTAAGGTCAGCAGACAAAGTTTTGGACTATGCACAAGAAGCATGGGCCCTGAGCGCGCATTGTAGATTTTTCTTCGATAGTCGTGAAGAGCGTGGCTATACCTCCAATAGCTGCATGGTCCTAGAGAATGCAGAATTTCACTATCCGAGACCACCTGGCACACTTGGAGATAAATATTCTCACTCAAGCTAACCAAGTACAATCGCCTTTGAGCCACCTTGAGGCTTTAGTGTAGCACACAAAGGAATCATACCCAATTCTTGTGTCAACATACATCTTGTACCAAGAGAAGGAGATAAAATTTGAAATTTGTCTATAAAAGCCAACCATGGGAAGAGAAATAGGAGACAAATTTTTATGCTGGCCAAATTTCTCATCAAAAAACCAACTTGTGTTGTCCAACGACAAGAGGATTGGAAGGATTCAGTTGTTGGCCATCCAACACCGCAATCCACGAGAAAAGAGTTCACCATGTGTCCATCGATCTACCATCCTTTGAGAGGAAAGAGAGGCTTTCTGAAAAATTGAGGGGAAGAGACCCCCTTGTCTTGGATATTGGAGCTTCGTAGCTCAAAGGATCCACTACAAAATATTTAGAATTCTATCTTCTACTACCACCAACACCTAATAAAAGGAGAGAACTCTCCATTGTTGAGTTATTAGTGTGTTTGCAACTTTTCTCTATTGAGCGTGTTTCTTGTGCATGTTGTTTTATTCTTGTTTCATTGTTTATGTAGCATGCTATGTTTCCATTTGACTTATCTTATTACATGTTGAACTTGTTCCACTAACATTTGACAAACCACTTTGACCTCTCACTTTCTTGTAGGATAGTAGCCTCCCTACTAAGCATAGTGTATTTCGTCCACCCATGCGCCGAATGCACTACCACAAGGATAATCAAGGTAAATTTTTGCCAAATACTGCATCCCATAAAGCAGTAAACAATCCTTCTTATTTGGTGAATATCATATTCCATCTTTGACTACAAGGGAGTTAGAAAACCCTTTTGGTGAGCAACCTAAAATTTTTGGGGAACCCATAGGGGAGGAAGAGCCCATCTCACCGATCCAAACCATTGCTGAAAATAGGAAAATTTAGTTCTTTCCTATCCGAGAGACCAATGGGGAGGCCAGAATGACTAATATTAGCCTTTTTTCCCTTCCACATTTCCATGAACTAGCATATGAGGACCCTGACACATTCATGTTTGAGTTTTTTATTGTCTGTAGTGTTACCTCAATTTTTGGTCATCTAACCTATTACTATTAGATGGACTAAAGTACACCATGTAAGACCAATTTTACCATAGTAAAATTGCTCTCACTATGAAAAATAATTTAATAACCCATAGTTTATTAAGTTATTTCCGGTCTAAACAAGAAAACCCATGAGGAATAATTCAATAAATCCTTATTTGTTTGATTTTACTCAAGGGATAATTAATTAAACCATTGTTTAATTAATATTACTGGTCATATTTAACCCCAAAACAAGAAAATTAATTAGATAAATCATTATTTATCTTATTATTTTCTAGGAATAATTATTTAAAACATTATTTAAATAATATTCCTTGTTAAATTTTACTAAATCATTTATAAATAATTGAATAAATCACTATTTATTTAATTATTACTTAATTATATTCTTAAAATAATAAATAAACCATTTATTTATTTATTATTTCTAAATAAATGGATTTTACCAAATTCAAATTCCTTTTCCCTCCAACAAAAATGATAAAATATTCCATAAAAGTTGGATCTAGATTTGGTTAATAATATTTTAATTATGCACCATTATCTAGAATAACTCAATATTTTGTTATAAATAGAAGGGTTTTTCCATTCATTCACTACCTTTTGTTGCCTAGATATCACTCTTGATCTATACTTTTGGTCTGACTTTGACCCCCCATCATTTTCATATTTTTCTACTTTTTGCTTGTGAGCTCCCTTTGAGTTCCATTTTTGTCTGGGTTTTCTGCACCATCAAGAGAGAGATATCATAGATCTGAAGCGTTGAGGACATACAAGAACCCATACCATTAAGGGGGACTAGTAACATCTTTCTATGTTCCCTTCCCAGGTGTCATAATGCAAAATATTCTTTAAAAATTCTTATTTTGTCCATTGGATGTATGGAGAAAACTCTTGATTATTTTTGTTGTTTAATATCTTTAACTGCATAGATATGGATTTTTGTAGGATTTATTCTGATCACCTACTGCAGATCTAAGGAAATTGATAGCCATATTTGATGTTAGGGTTTTTTTTTATGCACAACTAAAGTGAGATTTTTTCGTACACTTGCGATTAGGATTCACACTAATAACTAGCCACTCCACTCGGTTTTTAATTATCACCACTATCGTTTTTCAGATCCCTGCATGACCAGCTGCTTCAAACCCTATGGTTTTTCTTCAGATTCTTATTTTGCTTTTATTGATGTTGTTTTTAACCTTTAAAACCACAAAATAATAAAAATTCTAACTTCCGTGTGTTTTTGGCCTTTTGCGCAGGTAACAGGTATCAACCACAGCGGAGACGACACTTTTTTCTGAAACCAGCTCTCGAGACAGCCAGAAGTGTAGGTTGCACTTTTTGGGCCAAAAAATGTGCCCTCAGCTCTCAGGTAGCAGAAAACAGCTTGAAAACAACGACCTTAACGGAAAACAAGTCAGAAACTGCGACCTGTAACTTTTGCGAGATTTTTTCTGTGATTTTTCTGGGTCTTTCTGGGGCATTTTTCAGTGTTGTCTAACCTCCCTCTTCACCCGTATTGGACCTATACTTGCTTAGTTTTACTCATCGAAGTATGAACCAAGCCTCTTAGGGCTTCATCATGCTTCCACCTTTTTAAGGGGAGTTTAGCTGAAGCAGGTCTTATGAGATTTCAGTGTTTTAAGCCATTTTTCATATCTGAGCCTATACTTTCAGTTCCATTTTAGATTAGTTATTTATCCATCCAAAACACCTGTTTTAAGTTTTTTTTGGTCCTCCTTTAGGGTTCACCCCGTTTCCCTTCAGGTTGTAGCCTTTAGCAACCTTTTTGCAACAATTTCCCCTCTGGCTTTTTGTTGTTTTCTACCCCTCTTTCTAGCAGATCTAACCTTTAGATCCCTATCCCTCTTGAATTTAGATCCATTGGCAATTTTGTGTGGTTTGACTAGATTTTGCTCACCCATAGACTAGTTGTTGGGAAGCCCTCCTCCTTGGGTTTAAATTGATGCATATTTAGCTGTTTATTTTACTGTCGCATTCAGTTTCCTTTACTGTCATTTTCAGTTATAGAACATATTTTTTCTTTTTTTCTCTACACACGTCTGGACTTAACTAAAATTAATACACTTATCACACACACACACACCCTAAGTGAAGAGCGTCTGTTTACACTGCCAGGCCAAGACTTAAACATTGTAACCAATTGATCCTACACCTCCCTGTCCTTGTTTACCTCTCTTCCTTATTGGGTTCCATGTCTCTTTACCATCATTTCACCCCCAAGGTGTTTATCCCAGAGACTCCAAGGCCTTCATCCTCAGTTTCCGTTAGGAAGACTTACTCCTCCGCGTAGGGTTCGAGTTCATCCTCCACTAAGTCCCCATTCTAACTCTGATTCTGGTTCATCGAGTTCCCCTTCTGGTTCTATCCCCGTCTCTCCTCCACCCTTCACCTTCATCATGTTTGGTTTAGGACCTAAGGCTGGTGGCAGCCCTGACCCTAATGCTAGAAATGCTACTAGTGGTGCCGCAACAGGAACTATTCTAGCTGCTCCCTTTCTTCCTTATACGGTAGGCCTAAGCCTTCCTGATTTTAGCCAGTTGATTAATGAACCCATACACCATGATCCTAGTTGGCCTGCTATGCCAACCAAGCTTCTTTTAGACATCCCCAAGTTTGAAGGAAATGCTGGAGAGTATCCTACCAACCATGTTCGTTCTTTCCAAATGTGGTGTTCATCTAACTCCATCACTGACGACTCTGTCCGTCTTTGGTTATTCCAACATACGTTACTCGAGAAGCTTCCAAGTGGTATGTCGACTAAGCCTCCTCCTCTCATACTACTTTTACGACCCTTGCCAAGCCTTTTATATCTTAATTCCAACTTCCCCTTATTTCGAAGATCATGTCTACATGGACTGGTTTCTCAGATCCCTTTTTCCTGCTATCGGAAAATATGTCGCATCCAACTTCCCTCAGACCGAGGAAGCTGGCCTCTAGATTTCATTGAAATTTGACCGGATCTATGCACAATCTGGTTATGTTTATACCATCTTACCTGATCTCCCTAGACCTAGTGATGCTTACGCACTGGGGGCATCCCATGCCACCGATGGTATCGTTGGATCCCTTTCACATCCGTACACTCATCCTCCCATGGGTTATGGTTTCCCTCAGGGAGGGGCCAAATCCTCCAACACTTTTCCCCCTTCCGACAACATGTATCTAGGATAAGGCATGCCTCATTTTGCCCAACCTGTTTACCCCAATTTTTCCCAACCTCCTTATTATATGTATCCATATCCTAGTGCTCCAGATCCTCTAGCATTAGCACCTTAGCCTCCCTTAGCTTCTCAAGCTCCGCAACATCAGCCACCCCCCCCTCAGGGTTAGGTGTATGCGTAGCAGAGTGCGACTAAAATCCTACTTCCAAAAAGAAGAGGAAATGCAACCAAAGCCAATTTTCCCCAGGTAATCCAGGAAACAATCCCCAAGGGAATACATCTAACACTGCAACCCAGCAACAGGGAACTCAGCCCAAGTAGGATAGGCTTATTCGCACGAATAAACCTTGTTCTTGTTGCGGTGTCTATGGTCACTATACCCATGATTGTCCCCTTTTACCTCAGATGCATCAGATGTGGGAATCTCAAGCAACATTCCAATAGCGAGCCTCCCTTTCGGTTCCTCCTAATACTGCAACCATCCAACCGACTGTGTTTACCAATCCTTTCCCGCAGCAAGGATATGTGCCCAACGCCCTGCAAGTTAGGCGACCACTCAACCTCCCCCATTTGGTACCTCTGATTACCATACCCTCATGATGAACTTTGACCAACACAATATCGTTGACCTCAACCTTCAGACTTGGTCCTATTAGTACAACAAGCCCCTTGCTATGTCTGCTATCGAGTCCTCTTCTTCAGGTCCCACAAATCCTCTTTTGACACCCAATGGTCCTTTACTGATCCCTCAGCCTAAGGTAGAGGTTCAAACCAAGATCCCCAAGGGACCATTACACTGAAACACTGCTTTCGGTAAAGCCACCCACTCCTATAGTATAGTAGATGACTTGGTGCAATCCCCTGTTGCCATGTCAACACTGGAAGTCCTCCAGTCATGACCTTCACAACGAAAAGATATAATAACTGCTATGGGCATTGTGGATCCTTCAGATGATCATTTTATCATCTTCGATGTTGACAAGTCAGAGCATCCCCCCCTTCCTCCATCCGTTGCCTTCCAAATCCATGTCAACATCTGGAATGCCAATGTCTCCCGTTGTATCAATGAAGAGGGGGCATCCACTTGTGTGATGTCCGCTTCCGTTTGGAAGAAAATAAGATATCCCAAGTTAGCCCCTTCCATTATCACCCTCAGTGCGTGGGATGGCCACTCTTCTCAACCCCGTGGCATGTTCCACAATTGTCCTATTACTCTTGCAGGAAAGGTTATTTATGTTGAGATTGAACTCATTGATGCCCCCTTAGACTAAAAAATTCTATTGGGTCATAGATACACTTATGCGATGTCTGCTGTCCCATCTGTGGTTCACCATAAGATGTGATTTCCTCATAACGGAAAGTTGTCACCATCGATCACTTGACATATTACGAACTGAAGTATCAGACCTCTCTAGAATCCATTATTTCTTCAGTGGCCAATAAACAAGCAGTTGAACCTCCGACCAATATCTCACCTGGAGTCTTTAAAGATTCCTCTTTTCTTGGTTCGTTCCCTGGTCTTCCCCCTCCTATCTCTGACCCTAGCTCGTTGAATGTTTGCATGATGCAATCATCTCAGTCCGACCTCAAACAGACCGGTTCGACTAGCCAGCAACCCTGCCCTCCGTAACATGCTCCTAGTACTTCGCCTCAACCTTCAAGACCCCCTCCTCAAGGCCCCTCATTTTTAGTTGGTGTCCATGATCCTATCTACCCCCCTGGAACGGTTCCCCCTGGTCTTAACCATCTTAGAGATGTCCCTCCTGGCCATTACCCCTCTAATAAGATACGGTTTCTTGCTCCCCCTCCTGAAGTATTTTTGGTACTTGTTATGGCTACCTTTGTCTCTTCTTAACATAACCCTGGGGATCCCAGTCCGGTACATTGAAACTCCAATGAATATCCTGCCTAGTCAGCCCAAACTTTACACTTCTTTGACCTCGGTCCAACCAGTCGCCATGACCCCTCCCTTTGCTTCCATGCCTCAGCCACCTCAAGAGGACCCTCCTCCTGTTGTGGAAGCCTCAAGTGAGGGGAGAAAAGTCTGCAAAAAGGCACCTAAGGACAAGGTTTCCCAGACAACCCCTGCTCCTCCTTAGCCTCCAAAGCGTACCCCTTTGTGTGCTTTATGTGATGTTGTCGGCCATGCCACCCATAAATGTCATGAATTTCCTTGTTTCAAGCCCATGGTCAACGACACGTTTCCTGAGTCTGATACCCCAAAGGTCCATGCCACTTTACCCAATTCAGCCCCAAAAATCAAGTCTTTGTGCACAAATCATCCTTGTGCTTTGTGTGATTTCCATGGCCACTTATAATCACCTTTGTCCCCACCTAGAAGACGACTGCACCTCTTTGGAAGCGGTTCGTTGATTCGAGGCCAACCGCAACGAATCCACCTCTCCCTTATGTGTGAGGTTTTATCCTGCAGAACCGAGGACACATCTGCTCCCATTGAAATTCCCCCTCTCGATGTCAAGATGACGGAGCCTTCAGCCACCATTCTCTACCTATCGTCATATATGAGATCCACGGTGGAAGACCCCTCTGGGACTTCCCCTTCTATTTTTCCTGACCTCACTTCAACGATCACCCTAGGCTCAACATTGGTGTATCCCTCATATACTTGTTTGTCGGTCACACCCCATGACGATGAGCATGTGAACCTCATTTCTATTGATGATGAGTCAGGTAGCTTTGTCGCATCATGTGGTTATCCTTCCACTAGTCACCCCATCGTCTACTGTGATGACGACATCATGGAAGCCTTTTCCACCCCTAACTTCATTTATCCAACCCATAAGAAAAATGGCACCATTCGTGTCTATGGTGACTTTCGAGACCTGAGCACAAACTGTCCCCAAGTCAGTTCCCCCACACCATCCACCTTTCAGTGTGAGGGGGGTAGAATTTATACCCATAGCACTCCCTCTAGCAATGCTTGTTTGATTTCTACGTTGCGTTCAGGTTTCCAGCGTTGTTCATCATCCTCTCATTTAATATCTTGTGGCACCTTTCAGATGGACCCCCCGTCCACACCATATATCGGTTACCCTGATGGTGCAAATCGCTACACCCAAAATATAGCCTTGACAGCCTAGGCCATTTTCACCCCCTCGCATTCGCTTGTCCTCTCTAACGATGTATGCATTGGTACTGCCACCAATAACCAGGCCGAATATGATGCAGTAATAGGTTTATTAGCCGATTCCCTTTCCCATCGCATCCTTCATCTTCATGTTTGTTTATATTTCTTTCTGCTTGTCATGCAATTGAATGGTGTTTATCGTGTGCATAATCCTGTCCTTTTTAGAAGATATTTACGAGTGAAGCTTTTGATGCGTGAATTTGAAATAATTACATTTAGTCATGTACCTAGAGCACAAAATCACTATGTAGATAACATTGAAAACAATATTATAGATTGGAATTTATCACATGCATTTAACACAAGACAATAATAATAAACCATAAAACGATGCATATCCATAATATGTGTCGTTCAAAATGTTTTAGAGTCCATCAACTCTGATACATATGACATGCCCATAGCATGTTACAAAAAATAAAAACTGGGGGCAACTCATGCCTCTACTTCTAATCACTATCTGAAGGATCCCGGGCCAATGTCTCAGCTCCGGCAGCCCATAGATCGCGCATCCCATGTCCGGCCATCGCCATGCGCTGGATGACTCCTCGTCACTCCGAGGGTAGACCAATACATGGCTCTATGTACTGGTTGTCAAGGTCTTGCCAGCCACGCTTTGAAACACCGATCAAAAACCTCTCAAATCTATGATTGATGTCCTCCAAGAGGGCCACTGCATCCTCATTTTGCAGTCCCCTCGATCCACTAGGTGCTGCAGCCCCTCATACTCCATGCCGTCCCATATACCCAACTGGTTTCATCGGTGCTATATCTTCATATCAAAAGTGAATGAATCAATACCATATACAATATTTTGAAACTTTTAAAATGCACATAAAATATAAGCAACTTGTGACTTACCATCTGGCCCCCATGCCCAACATGGTAGAAGTGGCAAGTCCGGGTCTCCATGATAGTTCATCCCACTATTGGGATAATCGTCTATGTACAGTGGCATTTGATCCCAATGCATAAAAAACTCGGGTCGGAACACTCCTCCGACAGCCCAACCTCCCCCTCTACACAGTAGCCACCCCCAGTGGTGCATCCTGGGCTCTGGCAGGCCCCCATATTGGATCTGTATATGAGGTCAAAGTGTCAGGATCTTCTCAAAGAAGAATGAGAAAAGCACTGTGACATATGCACAGTTATGTTTCACCTGCCGCTTGCGTAGTGAAATCTGTCGTTTCAATGATGACAACATCATTTGGGCCTACCCATAGTGGGCCCCACTCAATAATCCCTCAACAAGCATCTTCTGACCCCCAGTGATGTGGTGGAATGCCAATTTTCCCAGGATCCACAACACCGCTATGGCCAACCCACGAGTCTCTAGCCTCTCTAGATCTTCGATCGGTATCCGTGTCCCTTTCACATGGACACGTGATCGACAGTGGCACTCTAAAAACTCCATGATGTTCCACCCTCGTGGTAACACTGGTTGTGTGTTTCCCACCATCCCAAGTGGCGGGAGACCAGTCAGGAAATATATATCTTGGACAATCAGCTCGATCCAGTGCCCTTGCACTATAAAGATCTAATGATCCGGATGTTAGGTCCATATATTACTAGTATAGTTCCTTATTGTTATTAGTGTAACCCCCTTATTGTTATTATTGTACCCTTGTAACCCAATTTTGTTATTATTGTGCCCTTAAATTATTATTGTTAGGTCGGCTAGGATCACATTGTGGCCCACTAGGATTACATTATGGCCACATGGACTCCTATATATAGAAAAGAGGTTTTGTAAATTGTATCATCCAAGAATTTTTCATTTATGTAATGTATTTGAGGTTGCCCCCTCAAAGTGGCTTATTTCTAAGGTGTTGATATCTCTTTTCTTCTATTTTTGGAGCTGGTTACACAACATTTGGTATCAGAGCTTTGGATTCTAGGGTTTCGCTTCTCTAAACAGGTCATCGTGGAATTTGCGTTATACAATTTTTTCTGTGAAGTTTCCGAAGCTGAAATTTTTAGGGTACGAAGCTGAAATCCGGAGGAACATCCTCAAAGAATTTCAGAGCTTGGTTCACAATATTTTTGGAGATATGATCTGTGAAAGTTAGGTCTTTGTTCAAGCTCCTAAAAATGTCATCATGGAATTTTCGCTATAAATTTTTTTCTACAAAGTTTCAGAAGCTGAAGTTTTTAGGGTGAGAAGCCGAAATCTAAGTAAAATCCTCAAAAAAATTTCAGAGCTTGGTTAACAATATTTTTGGAGATATGATCTGTGGAAGATAGTGCTTTTTCAGGCTCCTGAATTTCATCTCAAAGAGGTGATCATGGGAAAATCTTCATAAATCTCTCTCTGAGCATCGGATTGGAGTGCCGTAAAAAGTGGTCGCAAGTATACAGACTGAAGTTTCTTGGCTATCAAGTTCAGATCTGAAGGAAAAAACAGTGACACATGGAAAGTCATACAAGTTCACTCTACTGAACCAGTCCATAATTAGGTCATTGTGGGAGATTGGACACAACTTTGTCTTGGAGAATCCAAATCAAGTAAGACCTGTGGCATTTGAAAGATAATTTAGAGGGATACGTGAGTACAGAAATTCAAATATTTAAGTTCTACAATCATAAAGATAATACAATTTCAATATCGAGCTCCTCAAAAGCAAGAAAAAGGTGTTTATTTTTTTTTCCGAATTGCATAAGTCTTGTTTGAAGAATCAATTTGAATTGATTCCAAGGGAATATTGTAGAATAGATATCAGTATTGGGTTCTAAAAAATGCCCTGTAAAAATAATTCAACACCCATTAAACCTTCAGAAGGCTCTACTATGACTCATGAAGATGAAGAATTGCAACATGATCTATCAAAATTACAAGAGCAAGTGCACCAAATTTCGCTCTCGCAAAGAGCAGCAAAAAATGAAATGGAAGTTTTGAAGAAAGGCATGGAATCTAAGATAGATGGCATGGAAGTTGGCATGGAATCTAAGATGGATGACATGGAAGCTAAAATGGAAAACATGAAGAATGATCTAAAAGCAGACATAGAAGGTTTGACAAAGTTGATACAAGAAATGTTTCCTAATGGTGAAAAGATAGTAGAGGAAACTCATGATGAGAACAAAATAAATGTTAATCGTGATTTCATAAGCTCTAATGTTGGCGGGAAGAACCACCATATTCCAAAAATGGATATGAGGAAGTTTGATGGAAATGATCCTGTAACATGGATACTACAGATGGAGCAATATTTTGATCTCCATAATGTGCAAAACACACAAAAGGTACACATTGAAACTTTACATTTAGAACAAAATACATTTGTTTGGTATCGATGGCTTTGCTCCCGTAAAAAAATTGTCACTTGGTCAATTTTTACGGAGGAAATGATAGCACATTATGAGGATACAAAGAGCAACACCTTCTTTAGCCAATTGATAAATCTCAAACAAAGGGTTTAGTGGGGCAGCACATTGAGGACTTCCAAAAATTGAATATAAGGGTAACTGATATTCCAGAGGAACACAGGATTGATCTCTTCATAGGCACTTTAAAGGATAACACCCAACATGAAGTTCGCGTTTTGGAACCTGATTCATTGGAGAAGGCATTCAGGTTGGCAAGAAAAGTTGAATGTAAAATTATGGCGACAAGGAAGCCTACCACTCAATTCTATAAAGAAGGGAGTGTTGCTACGCCTAGATTTCCACAACCTACAAGGTTGACACCACAACAATTGGAAGAAAAAAGAGCAAAAGGGCTTTGCTACAGTTGTGATAGCAAATACACTAAAGGTCATAAGTGTGCTGAAAAGAAATTATTTTACATAGATTGTGAAGAAGAAGAATAAAATGAAAAAGAAGAGGATATACACCAGGAACCAGTCCTAGAAGAGGAAGAAATGAGTCCTACCATATCTTGTAATGCATTGGTAGGAATTACCACTCCTCAAACTCTCAAGATAGAAGGACATATCAAGAAGAAAAAGGTAATAGTGTTGATTGATTCAGGTATCACCCATAATTTTATTCATTGTAAGGTAGCCAAGGAATTGAATTGTTTCCTATACCCAGCACCAGAATGTCAAGTGATGGTTGCAAATGGAGGAACTATAAATTGCTCTGGAAAATGCCATAATATCAAGCTACCCATGGGGGAATATGTATTGACTAGTCCAATGCTTGCCATTCCTATGGGAGGTGCTGATGTTGTACTAGGAGTACAATGGTTACAATCTTTGGGGACGGTAGCTTTTAATTTTCAATAACTTTTCTTGAAATTTTTTTCAGAAGGAAAGGAAGTCGAATTACGGGGTATTGAAGGGAAGCCGGGAAGGATAATAAGCTCTAATGTCATGACAAAGATTCTAAAGAAAGAACAACGAGGCGTAATTGCACAATTATGCTCACTAGACGTTCCGACATCAAAATCATCTATTTCGGCAGATCTCCAACAAGTCTTGGACAATCATTCCAAGGTGTTTGAAACTCCCAAAGGACTCCCACCTATTCGTGATCATGGTCATGCTATTCATTTGATTCCAGGAAGTGTTCCTCCAAACATCAGGCCTTATAGATATCCTTACTTCCAAAAGAGCGAAATTGAACGTATGATTGCAGAAATGTTAGAGGCGGGTATAATTCAACCTAGTCAAAGTTCCTTCTCTGCTCCTGTAGTATTGGTACACAAGAAGGATGGATCATGGCGCATGTGTCCGGATTATAGGGAGCTCAATAAGCTCACCATTAAAGATAAATTTCCCATTCTGTGATTGATGAATTATTGGATGAATTACATGGAGCAATTTATTTTACCAAGTTGGATCTTCGTTCAGGATATCATCAAATTAGAATGAAGACTGAAGATATTCCAAAAACAGCATTTCGAACTCATGAGGGTCATTATGAATTTTTGGTCATGCCTTTTGGCCTTACCAATGCACCTTCTACATTCAAGGGTTGATGAATTCCATTTTCAAACCCTTCCTTAGAAAATTTGTGCTAGTATTTTTTGATGATATACTAATCTACAGCAGGTCTTGGAAGGATCATGTTGAACATGTTGACAGGTGCTCAAACTATTGCAGGAGAAACAATTATATGCAAAAAAATCCAAATGTTTCTTTGGAGTACAAGAGGTGGAATATCTGGGTCATATTGTATCTCACGAGGGTGTTAAAGTAGACCCTAACAAAATTAAAGCCATTAAGGAATGGAAAGTCCCCACAACCATAAAGTAGTTGCGAGGATTTCTCGGGTTAACGGGGTATTATCGCAAGTTTGTTAAGAATTATGGGAGAATAGTAGCACCTCTAACAACATTATTGAAGAAAGATGCATTTTCATGGACTCCTGAAGCAACTAAGGCCTTTGAACATCTTAAGAGGCAATGTGCCTAGCACCGGTCTTAGCTACGCCAGACTTCACAAAAACCTTTATTGTGGAATGTGATGCCTCAGGAAATGGAATTGGTGTTGTTTTAATGCAGGAAGGAAGACCCATTGCTTTTGAAAGTCGTCCAATCAAATGAAAGTATTTACAGAAACCTATTTATGAGAAGGAAATGTTAGCAATACTGCATGCACTAAAGAAATGGAGAACTTACCTAATGGGAAGACACTTGAAGGTAAAAACTGATCATGATAGTCTTAAACACTTTTTGGAACAAAGACTATCTTCAGAAGAGCAGCAAAAATGGGTCACAAAGATGTTGAGTTATGACTTTGAAATAATCTACAAAAAATGAAAGCTTAATGTTGTTGCAGATGCACTCTCAAGAAAGAATGAAGAGGTGGAAGCATTGCTTTGTGCCATTTCTATTATCCAACCAGATTGGATAACCGAAGCAAGAGATGATTGGAAGAAGGAAAAAGATGTATGGACACTCATTCAAAATTTGCGGCAATATCCTAGTACATCTGATACATTTAGTTGGAAAAATGATTCCTTATGGTACAAAGGTCGCTTATAACTTTGTAAGAATTCCCAACTAAAACAAAAGATTCTTCTGGAATTTCACACTTCTCCTTTAGGAGGACACTCAGGATTTTTAAAAACTTACCACAGGGTGAAGAAATAATTTTTTTGGGATGGCCTTAAATCTGATATTCAAAAGTTTGTGGTGGAATGTTTGGTTTGCTAGCAGAATAAAGTTGAGACAATTAAGACCCCAGGACTTCTACAACCTTTATCCATTACAAGTCAACGTTGGGAGGAGATTTCAATGGATTTTATCACAGGTTTACCTAAATCCGAAGGAAAGAGTGTCATCATGGTGGTAGTTGATAAACTTACCAAGTATGCACACTTTTGTGCATTATCTCATCCATTTAAAGCAAGTAAAATTGCTACTACATTTATGGACAGAATTCAAAAGCTACATGGAAGCCCAAGGGTTATTGTGAGTGACAAAGATCCCATTTTTACTAGAAATTTTTGGACAGAGTTATTTTCTTGTTTGGGTACTCAATTAGCTCATATCTCATCTTATCATCCTCAATCTAATGGTCAAACTGAGATAGTAAATAATTTTTTGGAAGGATATCTTCATTGTTTTGTATCTGATAAACAAACATAGTGGGTCAAGTGGTTACCTCTCGCTGAATGGTGGTATAACACTTCCTTCCATACTGCAGCAAAAATAACCCCATTTATGGAACTTTATGGATATCATCCACCATCCATCACATCATCTTTAAGGGAAAATTCGAAGGTTCAAGCAGTGGAAGATCACATCGAGCATTAGCAAGAAGTTCTCCAACTCTTAGAGGCTAACCTGAATTTGGCACAAAATCGAATGAAACAATAGGCAGATCAACATCGCAGCGAGAGAAGTTTTGATGTAGGAGATTGGGTATTTTTACGGCTACAACCATACAAACAAATGTCCCTCAAGCAAGCTAAGAAGGATAACAAATTATTGCCAAAGTACTATGGTCCTTACAAGGTGTTGCAAAAGATTGGTACTATGGCATACAAATTGGAGCTTCCTGCTTCTTCCCAAGTGCATCCAGTTTTCCATGTTTCATGCTTAAAGAAGGTTATAGGTGAAAATCTTCCAGTTCAAACAATATTGCCAGAACTTGATGAGGAAGGAAAAATCATATTGGAACCTGAAGTGGTCATGGAAATAAGAACTCGACAGCTACAAAATCGATCAATTTCAGGGTATCTCATCAAGTGGAAGAACTTACCCACTGAAGATTCTACATGGGAGGATGAGAAGTTTATACAGAAGCACCCAGAGCTACTCAAGCGTTGAGGAAAACACTTTTTTGAAGGATAGGGGCATGTTAGGTCCCTATATTACTAGTATAGTCCCTTATTGTTATTAGTTTAACCCCCTTATTGTTATTATTGTACCCTTGTAACCCCCATTTTGTTATTATTGTGCCCTTAAATTATTATTGTTAGGTCGGCTAGGATCACATTGTGGCCCACTAGGATTACATTACGGCCACATGGACTCCTATATATAGAAAGGAGGTTTTGTAAATTGTATCATCCAAGAATTTTTCATTTATGTAATGTATTGGAGGTTTTCCCCTCGAAGTGGCTTATTTCTAAGGCGTTGATATCTCTTTTCTTCTATTTTTGGAGCTGGTTACACAACACCGGATCCCAATAGCTGACGATCTAGACCAATAAGGGATCTGCTGCTCTCATGAAAATGTTCACAAAATTCAAGACCCCAAACTTGGCCAACGTAGTGCGAACTACATGATCCTCTTGGATCTCAGAACATAATGTGTCCAGATCTCTCTCTCTAGTTGATCCTCAACTCTTCCATACCTACACAAAACCACCATGTTTTTCAGCATATAGAAAGGAAAGACTGAATCATAACCATAAAATCCCATCTCTCAACCAAAATACAACACTAAACCCCCTTTCCTTGACAGGTCGCACTTTTTTGGCCATTCCTAGGACAGGTTGCAGTTTTCTGCCCAATACCTGCTCCCCAGGTCGTAGAAAAGGCCCCAAAAAGTGTGACCCAGCCGTGAAGTGGAGCAGGAGTTTGTTCCTGAGCTTTGGGTGCCTAAATTGAATTTTTAATCCACTGAATTGAAAGAGTATGGTTAGGCCTCTTACTTGCAACTGACAGATCTCAATTCCAGTGGTCGGTTTATCCGCTATGATCGCTGCAAGATTTAGGGCCTTTTCTCCTCTCTACATTCACAACAACTACACTTGCAAATGAATCAAATTGGAGAGAAAATTCCTTATTAAAAGAGAAACCCAAGAGTTTTATTTCGTCAGCTGCGACCAAATCGTAACTCGGTTTGAAAAATCGTCAGCACCATTGGAAAGCTCTCACCGAGCTGTCAAATGGGTATCCTTCCATTTTTAGTGATTTGATACTTCACCCAGACACATTTTTTCCAAGAAGGGTCACTTCACCTTAATTTATTCACTTGCGACACTTGTACTTGGGGCACCACATTGCCTTCATACTTGTCGATTATCGTGTCGATTTTTGTTGTGAGTAACCATCTTGTACTCATGTTTTTATGTTCCCCATCAGGCCTGTTCTGTGTGGCAGCATCATCAATTTTCCCTTGCTAGAGCATCCGAGTTGAATCATCATCGCATCCATGGAGTCTATCCTAAGTCCGTTTTGGCTTCCACCACAGTCTTCCATCCTTCATTTATTTGCGTCTCTCTCGTGTTGCACATTTTGACCTTCAGTCATACTCTCCCCTATCCCCTCCAGAGTCGAGTCAGTAGCTACCAGGTCATTCATGCCCTTTATGCTCTAACAAGGGAAGTCGTCAGCCCGTTACTCAATACCCCCCATTCCACTATCATCCCTGGTGTCAGTCTATCAGTTGATCTACTATTATCCCTCGTGCCTTAGTTGGGGATCCCTCATTGTCTCACCTATGGTGGACCTCCTTCTGTCGACATCAGCTTATTCATTCCAGAATATAGGTCTAGAGGGAGGTGTACCTTGGTTCCAACTTCCACTCTTGTTCGGTGCCTCAGATCAGGCAAAGGGACCCTTTATTTCCCTTTGACTTGATTCTTTCTCAGTTCCAGCTCCTTACGCCATGATCAAGATCCGTATACTTGATGGTTCAGTGATGCCGCAGATTGTACCAGTGATTCCTGGGTGCGTGTGAGATATTTCAGACCTCTTGAGGGGGTGGTCCTTCAGGTAGCCCCCCACATGCCCGGATGAACTCTCTACTATAGCCTTGGATGAAACTCCATAGATTTGATGGTTCTGGCCTCAAACTCTTGCAGCACCTTTTTAGTTTGCATGTATCATTCATATTTTCAGATACCTTTTCTTTTTTACAAGGCTTCCTTAGTTGTACTTATATCTCATGTACTCATATATTATTGTATAAGTCCTGGCTGTTGTCCCAGGCACAGTATCTATGAGGGATCCATTATCATGTTTTTTATTTGGCCCATGTTTATGCCAACAAGTACTATATAGTTCAGTCCCATGTTTGCTGGATGCTCCATTATTCTTTGTACTTTGTTATCTCGGCGGACATGGGTATGCGTTCCTCGCCTCATGTAGAACAAGTACTCACTCATAAAAGAGACTTTTGACACCAGTAAGTCTCGCCTCCTCAGGGTATTTTCCTCTCATGCTTTAGTTTTCCTTATATTTCTCTCTCTCTGACTCCACCTTCGGTGTCTAGTGATTGTGTTCTTACAACGTAATTCGGTCATATGATTAGCTCCTAACGCTCGCACGTTGGGGGGAAATTTGTTACACCAATTTTTGGTCATCTAACCTGTTACTATTAGATGGACTAAAGTACACCATGCAAGGCCAATTTTACCATAGTAAAATTTCTCTCACTATGAAAAATAATTTAATAACCCATAGTTTATTAAGTTATTTATGGTCTAAATAGGAAATCCCATGAGGAATAATTGAATAAATCATTGTTTGTTTGATTTTCCTCAAGAAATAATTAATTAAACCATTGTTTAATTAATATTATTGGTCATATTTAACCCAAAACAAGAAAATTAATTAAATAAATCATTATTTATCTTATTATTTTCTAGGAATAATTATTTAAAACATTATTTAAATAATATTCCCTGTTAAATTTGACTAAATCATTTATAAATAATTGAATAAATCACCATTTATTTAATTATTACTTAACCATATTCTTAAAATAATAAATAAATCATTTATTTATTTATTATTTCTAAATAAATGGATTTGACCAAATTCAAATTCCTTTTCCCTCCAACAAAAATAATAAAATATTCCATAAAAGTTGGATCTAGATTTGGTTAATATGTTGTGTAACCAGCTCCAAAAATAGAAGAAAAGAGATATCAACGCCTTAGAAATAAGCCACTTCGAGGGGGCAACCTCCAATACATTACATAAATGAAAAATTCTTGGATTATACAAATGAACAAAACCTCCTTCTATATATAAGAGTCCATGGGACCACAATATAATCCTAGTGGGGCCACAATGTAATCCTAGCCGACCTAACAATAATAATGTAAGGGCACAATAATAACAATATGGGGGTTACGGGGGTACAATAATAACAATAAGGGGGGCTACACTAACATAATAAGGGGCTACACTATTAATATAGGGACTTAACATAATAATATTTTAATTATGCACCAATATCTAGACTAACTCAATATTTTGTTATAAATAGAAGGGTTTTTCCATTCATTCAATACCTTTTGTTGCCTAGAGATCACTCTTGATCTATAATTTTGGTTTGAATTTGATCCTCCCATCATTGTCATATTTTTCTACTTTTTTCTTGTGAGCTCCCTTTGAGTTCCATTTTTGTCTGGGTTTTTTGCACCATCAAGAGAGAGAGATCTTAGATCTGAAGCGTTGAGGATGTTGGGGTTCCTATGTTTTGGTAGATTTGGCAATACCAAAAGATAAGACAACATCAAACCACTTTGGGACCTCAGGATATAGCCCTCCTGGGTCCAGAGAGGGATCTCTCTATAAAGGCAATGAAATATGCATCTTTGAAGTTTGGTTTAAGGTATTAGGCTAGTTATAGGGCATAGGGGTTGTTGTTTTTTTTGTTTGTTTGGTTGTTCAGTTGTTGGGAAACATGAAGGAAGGGTTCAATGTAAGACAAAAAGTGAGCATAGAAGGATTTTCGACAATGGGGAGGTATTTCAAAGAAAACTCGAGACCATTAGGAAATGGAGTCATAAAAGGGTTTGCTTGCAATTCAATATCCAAGGCTTTCAAATGGGCTAGTCATCTAAAACATAGGATCTTTTAAAGATGATAGTGTGGGATGAAATGATAAGGAATGAAGGTGAATGATAAGGAAACCTTCCAAGGTGACCACCTTAAGAGCTAATCCAGGGACAGGGCATGCCTTAACCATCTGTGATCAAGCTCCTAATAAGGCTAACTCTTCAGACAATAGAAAACATTAAAGATTTAACGCAAAGGTGAAGCCCGAGATCAGAGAAAGACTTTGAAATTTCAATGCTTTGACATTCAACTTAAGGGAACTTAGAAAGGTTCAACTGTCGGAAAAGGACCCTAGTGAGATAGAATCAGTTCTAAATCTCCCAGTATCCCAATTCTTTCAGTTAAAACCAAACAAGAACATCTAAGAACAAATCCTAAATTCATGCATCAGTAAGCAGGGAAAACCAACTACTATACTGGCTAAATTACCTTGAAATTGTTCTCAGATAGCACAATTAGTAGAAAACATCAAAGATAAGAAGAGCAGGAAGCATTAGGGTACCATGCAAGGGTATATCCTAAGCCAGATTACTTATTTCCTATCAGAGAAATGAAATATGATGAATTACAGAAGGAAAACAAAGACAAAGATAAAACACATCACCGCTGCTTTAAATCAGGATCCATTCTTTCAGTTAAAACCAGACAAGAACATCTAAGAACAGATCCTAAATTCATGCATCAGTAAGCAGGGAAAACCAACTACTATACTGGCTAAATTACCTTGAACTTGTTCTCAGATAGAACAATTAGTAGAAAACATCAAATATAAAAAGAGAAGGAAGCATTAGGGTACCATGTAAGGGTATATCCTAAGCCAGATTACTTATTTCTTATCAGAGAAATGAAATATGATGAATTACAGAAGGAAAACAAAGACAAAGATAAAACACATCACCGCTGCTTTAAATCAGGATCCAATGAAACATGCTTGTCATATTAAAGAGCAACACCATTCATATATAAAATTGTCCAACAACTTGATATTCAGTCTGAAATCATCTCCTCAGCCTATTTTACAACTAATACACAGAACTCTATCTCAAGAGAAACAACATACAATCCACAGTTATCCAAACAACAACCTTTACAATGTATTTTTCATGAGTTTTATAGCTGAAAGAGAGGCAGAAGAGGTAGATGGAACTTTAAATGAAACATTAAAATAGAGGAAGAAGAGTGCTCGAGGCCCATTCTGCTTTAATATCACTGCATTGGCTTTCAATACTTTTTGGATGAAAGAGTGGTCTTTGACAGGTTGATCATAACTTCATAGGTATGTTCTTTGATGTAATTTTCGGCTGTTTGTACTTTGTAGTACTCTGGGACAAGAAAAGGCAGATAAATGATTTCAGGTCTGCCATATTGTATAAAAAATGCTCTGGCTAACTTAGGACTTTCTCTCAGGGTGGAGGTCTTCTCAGGAACGTTGATTGAGAATAAAATATTATGGGAACTCGTCCTTTCTTGGGAAAGAACCTTCTGCTGATGCGAAACACTGATGTGGTCTGTTTCTTGTGCTTTAGGCCTTATTAGGCTTTTTGTGTCATTCATAAGGTTTTCAATCTATACATTTTCCCTCTAACACTGGATTAAAGCTTTAAATATTCAATAATAGGCTCTAAATCACTTTAAACCTTCACTGATACTCTTTGCCGCTTCTATTGACTGTCACTGTCTATGGAAATGCAGTTTTAATGGCGCCATAGGTTTGACAAAGTTAAGCACTGGTCTTTTAATGAAATATTTAATTCAAAACCTTCCCAGGGATTTCCTCTGCAATCTCTTGCTCAGAATAAGCTTTTCTCTCCGCTCTGTGTCACGATGACGGTGACTGCGAGCAATAATGGTTTTCACCATTTGTAACCCTGCAAAACACAAAAAAATGTTAAGAAATCCAGGCAGGAGGGAGGATGGATGCTGTGGAAGATTGTGGGAACGAAAGCGCAGCAGTTATGGATGTGGTGGAAAACGGCTGAAAAATGCTGTGAAATGGTGAAAACATGATCTGATGAAGGTCAGGTGAAGAAATGGTTCTGGATCGTTGGATTAGATCGAGTAGTGGTGATCTACGATTGAGATTCACTGGTGGAGTGGCTCTTAGAAGGTTAGGTGGAAAAATAAACTTTTAATGTAAAACATGAAAGTTTAGACTTTGGGCGAAATACCAAGGAAAATGGTTAAATGGAATGAAATCGGACTTTGAATGGTGGGACTGGAGGGCGGATGGCGATTTGAGTGTGAATCGCTAGATCTCAGGAGGAGATCAACGGTGGAGATTCTCCGACAAAACCATTGGAAGTCTGATGATCATAATATGAACGAAAAACACGATGGAATGAGGGCCGTAGATCTAGATCAGATCAATGGTCGAGATCTTCGGGAAGGGCTTTTGGAGGAAAAGGAGGGGAAGTGGTTTTTAGAGGAAAACCACTGTTTTCTCGCAACAATAGAATGGTTTTGAAATTTGCCCAAAAAAACGCGATATGGTCTACCGCCCGACACCTGTCTTTTAAAAACCGCATACATCGCGTAATTTTGAAGTGTTAACCTTCGGGCACAGAAAAAACGTGATTTGCACCTCAGCAGTTGGACGTGGGACCGGGAGATCTGACGGTGCAGGATGGAGCACGATATGGATAGATGCGCGGTCGGTAAGGTGGAGCAAGGTCAGCGGTGGTTTTAATATGGGCCGCTAGATCAGCATGATGGACGGTTGAGATCAAAGGCGAGACTGCTAATGTTCAAAGGGAAAATAGGTTATAATGAGGGGCAAAAAAGATCCTGATCATCCGATCTAAGGGATGGACGGCGGAGATCCAATCGCAATCGGAGAAGGCAGAGGCCAAAAACTCCGAAGTTTGATGTTGCGATTGCGCGTGGACCATTTGATCAAGGCGGAGATCGACGGTGGAGATTGATCAGAGGGGGAGTAATGGAGGGCACAGGAGGCGGAGAGTGATCAAATACTAGCTGTTGGTTCTTGTGGATTCAACGTCCAGGATCTAATCGGGAGTCGGCCAATCAGGGAGACGAAGGGTGGCACATTGCAATCGGCGATGATGCAATGTTGCGATGGCCGTCGAATTTAAAGGGAAATCGACGGTCTATATGCGGTCGAAGAGGTTGATGCAAGATGTTATGAGCACGGTGAGATTAGCACTGGTCGTCGGATATTTACAGATCGACGATTCATATTGCAGCGGAGGCCTACAGAACAAATAAATCTCACATCAGAAGTTTTCAATTTACACAGGAAAAACGCTCACAACCACTATTTCGATTGCGATTAGCGCTATGTGTCTTAGCGCTTGGTCTTGGGCACAGGTTATATGCGGAGAAGGGGTTAGGGTCTGGGCCAAAAGGGGCTTAGCCTGATATATGGTAAAAAGTGGGTTTTGAGGCCTAAAAACAGAGTTTTTAAGGCTAACAGTGGGTTTTGGTAGAGGGACAAAGGGATTTTTTCACCAAATGAAGGGATTCAGAAGGTATTAAAAAGGGGGATTTGATGATTTAGAGGACTTGGGAAGGGATTTTGGGGGTTTTTAGGGGAATTCTGAGAAGGGAAAAAAGGGTTAAAATGGGCAATTTGCAGGGATAAAGGGAGCAGATGTAGGCTTTCTTGAGCATAATTTTTTCACAAATAGTGAGGATTTGTTGATGGAAATGGCAGTGAAGATATTTTCAAAGGAAAAGGACACACAGAGGCTTCAAGAATGATACGTTTTCAGAGGAAATGTATTTCTTGAAGGCTCAGCAACATCTTAGCCACCTGTTTGCTATGTCAAAATTTTATAGGTGGCTAACAGTGGCTCCACATGGGGATGGCATCTTCTTGAAGATGTCAAGAATCTCTGAAAATGATCTTTGGAAGTAGGCCATATGCTTCTGCAGCACATCTTTTCTTTCTTTAATCGGCTACCACAACCCATGAAGACATCATATCAACAGAAAACATTCTCCCAAACAATCTACCTACCCATCCTACAGTCCTAACATTTTTTCTTCGAGGTGCATTTGAATTTGCAGACCTCCTTCCTTGTTTTTTTTTTATTGAAAGAAGAAAACAACTAATCTAATTCTACCCTTATTCCTCCATGAGACAATTAAACTGTTGGCCTCATAGCTTCTCTACCTAAACTAATATCTGCTAGGATTAAACTGTCTAGCAGATTTCTTTCTCTACATTCTACAACAGAAATTTAAAAACAGTCAAACCAAGATTAGACCATCTGGTTTGTTGTGGGTCCATGGCATAAAGACAGCTGCACATGAACTGAACTTTGCAGGAACTTGAAAACAAAATGTGAAGGCTTGAAATTCTGAAACTTTGAAGCATCCTTCCTTTCCCTTTGTGACTCAAGTTTTGAGCTTGTTAGAGTCACTTTCTTCTTCATTTTAGCTTTGGTTTTGGGCTTGTTAGAGCTGATTCTTCTTTCTTTCTTTGCTGGTTCAGATTTTGGGCATATTAGAACCAGCCCTTTCCTTTCTTTGGCTCGGGTTTTAAGCTTGTTTGAGCCACTCTTTTTGGAACTTCAAAGGTTCATCTTTTGGGCATGACTGAACCTCTCTTTCTCTCCTTTTTGAAACATTTTTCTCTTTTTCTTTGAAAACAAAACACTGCAATGGTATTTACAATGGAAATGAAAATTTTAAACTGGAAATTAGCAGTAGTAATGCTTGAGCATCCTGCCATTGACAGGACCCCAAAACAGATCTGTACCATCTAGCTCTTGCAGAAAAAAGGCATTTGGACCAATGGTGGATTGGATGATGTAAGGACCCTTCCACAAACTGTCAAATTTGCCATGCTTTCCTTTTTATTCTCTCCTAGAGTCCCACTTAAGTACCTTATCTCCAATTTGAAGTCAAAAGCTTTTGTTCTTTTATCAAATAACCTTTTTATATTTTCCTGCACTTTCAGAGCTCTGTTGTAGACTTCTTCTCTTGTCTGTTGGAGATGTGTTTTTTGATTTATCCTCCTTACCATGTTGTCCTCCTCTGTCTGTATCTCTTGGACTAGTTTAATCACTGGTACCCCTAGGCTAGTAGGAAACACTGCCTCTATACCATAAACAAGCTGGTATGGAGACATCCCAATGGATTTCTTTGTTGTTAACCTATCAGCCCATAAAGCATGCACTAACTTGTTATGCCATGATTTCTTATTCTCTTCAAGCAACTTTTTGATGATGGTCACCAAGATTTTGTTTCATGATTCAGCTAACCCATTACCTTGTGGGTAATAAGTAGTAGAATGACCAAGTGAAATCTGATACCTGTGACAAAAATCAATCATCTTTTTGGATCCAAAAGTAGCAGCATTATCAGTGACTATCTTTCTAGGGCAACCAAATCTAGAGAGGATGTGATCTTCAAGGAATTTAATGATAACAGAATCTATGGCATTCTTAGAAGGGATGGCCTCTATCCATTTTGTGAAATAGTCTGTGGCTGTGAGAATCTACTTGTGTTGGGAAGATGAAGCAGGGTGGATTTCCCCTATGAAATCTAGGCCCCACTGTTGAAAGGGAGCTTCAACAGTTATGGGTTGCAATGGTAAAGGGAGGAGCTTTCTCTTGCCCTCAAAGATCTGGCACTTATGGCAGGCAACTATCATTTTGTGGATATCATTGAAAAGGGTAGGCTAGTAATAGCCAGCTCTGAGTATTTTGTTAGCAGTGGCTTTCCAATTAAGATGGCCTCCACACTCTCCTGCATGGAACTCGTGTTTAATCCTCTCCACTTCAGCTTCAGGAAGGCATTTAAGCAGCAAACCATTTTCATTTTTCCAGTATAAACATTCATTTAAAATGCAATAGTTTCTAGCTTTTAGCTTTAGGAACCTTGCCTTAGTCTTTGATAAATCAGGATGAGCATTAAGGTTTGTAAGCACATGCAGGATTTCAGAATACCAAGGAGAGTTTTGAAATTGTTCTTCAATAGTAGGATCAGGCAATCTTTCGTGTTCATCCAGGGCATATACCATGTTTATGTCAAGGGCTTGTAGATTAGATTCGGCCATCAGTTGAGCTAAGCCCTGACCTTTGATAAGTTTTGTGGGTTTTATTTCCAGGTCATACTCTAATATTACAAAAATCCATTTTCCCCTCTTTCCATCAGGATATTGGGACAAAATGTCTTTTACCATTATGTTAGGCACGTAGGCAATGATGTGAGAATGCAGAATATACACCCTAAAGTCTTTCAAGGCCTTTACCAAGGCATAGGCCTATTTTTCCATTATGTTATATTTCAAGGGTGCATCCCTCAACACCTTGCTGAAGAAAGCAATAGGTTGTTCCTGGCTCTCTGGATTTTCCTGCAGCAGGGCTGCAGCCACTGTATGCTCGGAGGAAAAGGAGAATATCAGGAAATCTTTTGAAAATTCAGGGCTGATTAATACTGGTGCCCGGGTAAGTGCAAGTTTAACTAATTCAAAAGATTTTTTGGCCTCTAGAGTCCACTTGACTCCTACCTCTTTTTTCAGCATGTTTGTCATATCTTTGAGGAGCTTAGCTAAGTTGGGAATAAACCTCCTCAGGAAGTTAATTTTCCCAATAAAGGACTGCAATTCCTTTATGTTTCTCGGGTGACTAATTTGTAGTATTCCCTCAACTCTTTTCGGGTCGATTTTAATCCCTTTCTCTGATATAATATGGCCAAGAAGCTTACCTTCTTGAAGCCCGAATACTATCTTCTTGGGATTCAAAGATAGACCGAACCTTATACATTTCTCAAATACTCTTCTAAGATGTCTAAGGTGCTTATCATCGGTCTTGGAATAGACTGTTATGTCATCAAGATAGATGACAATGAAGTGCCCTATTTCCTCTGAAAAGGCTATGTCCATAGCTCTTTGGAAGGTTGTGCCAACGTTCATTAGTCCAAAAGTCATTTTTATGTACATAAAAGTGCCCCATGGAGTGGTGAAAGCTGTCTTAAGCTGATCTTCTGGGAGTACTAAAACTTGGTTATACCTTGAAAAGCCATCTAACAGGGAGATCCTTTTTGAGCCCAATACCCTTTGTAGGATATGTTCCATCTTTGGTAAGGGGTAATTGTCTTGTGAAGCTCTGTTAAAGTTTCTGAAATAAATGCACAGTCTGATCTCTCCTGTCTTCTTTTTCACAGCTACAAGGTTGGACACCCAATCGAAAAACCTCACAGGCACTATGATTCCTGCCTCGTACATCTTTTTGATTTCCTTTTCAACTAGAGGCAGTTGTACAGGGTTAATCCCACGAAGTTTATGTTTGAAGGGTTTTTGGTTTTCTTTTAATGGGATCTTATGCTGGATAATATCTATATCATAGGATTTTAAGTCCGCATAGCTCTAGGAAAACACATCAATGAACTCTTTAAATAAATCAATGTATTTATTTTTCATGTCTGTTGGCAAGGATTTAGCTAATTTAATCATCTTGGGCTTATCCTCAGAGCCTATATTACATTCCTCAACATCAGACTCAATGTGTTCGATAGTGGGTTTCTTTGCTACATCATTGAAATAAAAAAGGTCCTCTAGGCATGCCAGTCCTCTGGGTATATTCTTGTCTTTGGACTGTAGCACCTCTATTTCTTCTTTTTCTGCGTTCTTGTACTCTTCAGTTTGAGTTCCAAGTTATTTAGTTAACATGTTTATTTCTACATTATGGGGTGATTTTTCTTCATCGGGGGGCTCTTCATTCAGGAAAATTTCATCGGATTTAGAGTCTGAATCAGAGAATTGAAAATCGTTCCTGCCAATCAGGAAATCCTCTATCTTCTTGTCACCCTCGAAGACCTGCCAATACTTATTATTATCCGGCAATGCAGGCCTATACTTTGTTTGAATGATGATTTGTTTTTCACTGGGTGATTTTTGGTATGAACTAGCGATGCAGGCTAATCCATTTGCAATAATGTTCTAGCTCCTAGGAACAAACACAAGCTCGTATTCTACAAAGGTTTTCAGTAAATCCATAGCATAATTTTTGTATGCCCTCAATCTAGGATGCTTTGCAATGTACTCTCCATTCACTTGTTTGATGACTAATTCAGAATCTCCATGTACATCTATCCTTCGGGCTCCTAGTTTTTTCAATAGATTCAATCCTAGGATGAGAGCCTCGTACTCTGCGATATTGTTTGTGCACTTAAATCTAGATTGAAGGCATGATTCTCAGCATGGTTACTCTCAGTATTATGCAACCACACTCCAGCTCCTGCATTCTTCCTAGTGCAAGACCCATCAAAGTTCATTCTCCATAAGGGGTTGTTTTCAGATCTATCGTCATTTTCATCCCTAATGCTGGGTTCACCATTATGTTGAATTATGGGGTCTGCAATGTGGTGTGGAATGTTTTTTTCTTCATGATGTGCAGGTAGTCCAAAATGAGGAGTAATCTGCAGTTTGCAGTCTTGGTTTTGTTCACTATGAGTTTCCGATTCAGTGCACTGTTCTGACATTTCTCCCTCGTTTTCCTCCATATCTAGAGTGGCCATTATGTTAAGATTTGTGGGCCCTACTCTATTGTTTGCATCTCTGTCTTCTAGCTCTGGCTCATCTATGGATTCATCATTGAAAAGGATAAAAGAGTCAAGATCTGTGTGGATAGAATAAAGAGGTGAATTTTCAGGTTTTTCAGGGCTGCTAACCATAAACTTCATTTGTGCCTCTCTATATAGTCTCCTAAGCTGGATAAAGATAGGGATGGTGGCATATGACCCATCCATTTGCATTGTACCTTACAGCTTGACTCCCCATGACCTCGACAACAACATGTCATACTTAGGTGGCACATCTGCCACTACAACATCCATAACCATGCATTTGGCTGGGATCTGGGTCAGGTTTACATAGAGATATTTGATTAGCCCAAGGCACTTCACTCTGCTAGAGTCAAATGAATATAAATCCTTATAAGGTCGGGTTATTTCTAGGCCTAACTTCTCCATAATTACCTTAGGCATAAGGTTGTGTGAAGCCCCCAAGTCATGCATAGCATTATGAAGGATCTTGTCATGGATATTGAGGCTGATATAAAAAGGAGGTATTACCCCTTCCTGAAACTTCCCTTCTATCTTTGGACCAAAAAGAAGGGCTGGTTGATCATAACTTAAATTGACAGTGTCACTGTTTTATCCTAGATTTAAAGCTTTCAAAATTTGGCCTTTATAAGCATCTTGGGTGGCCAGCTCAGAGAGAGAAACATAAATTTTAATCTTGGCAATCTCACTTTCTAAATTGAAAGGAGATGGAATCTTTGAAAGGCTCAATTATGTTTTATTGGCCACTGTTTTAGTGGCAGAATCAACTTGCTGATTCTCACTATGTACAATGTCTGAAGCTGTTTTATTAGGAGCATTAGCTGCAATGCTAGTGCTGCTAGTTTCTTGACTTTGTTTAACAGTATTTTGGATGTCTTTTTCTTTGTTTTTCCCAGAACTCTCAGCTGCTGATTTGTTGGTTTCAACAATCGCCTTAGGAGTCTTCTCAGGTCTTTTCTTAATGGAAATATCAGAGGCTTTTGGTTTGGAAGTATCTAAGATAATTTTGCTCCTGAGTTCATATTTTTCTCTGACCTGCATAATGGCATTTTCAAATCCCAACCTATAGTCCTCAGATTCTAGCCCTTCCTCATCCCAATGTGAGTATGAGGTCTGATTATTTTATGTGGAAAAGGTGTGAACTTGGTTGTCTACTTCCACCATGTTTATTGTGGTTCCTTCAGACTCTTCTATTATCCCCTCATCTTCATCAAGGAATTTCTCTTGAAATGGGGGTATGAATTGTTGATCCGAGTCTCTCCGTCTGTTTGGAGAATTGTTTCTCCTAAAGTTCTAGTTTTGGTTTTGGTTTCTGTTCTGATTACTGACTGTGACTACCATTTTATCCATCATTTTCTCTAGCCTTTCCGTATTTTTGGCTAGACTGTCATACTTGGGATCAGATGTGGAAGTTGATGTGTCATCCCTATAGGTTACCTTCTTCTCTGCCCTCATTCTAGCCCTTTTCTCAATCAGGTTTGCTTCTACACTCACTGCTCCTTTTTGCATGTCTTCCAATGTGTTGTAATCTCTCTCCCTAAGCTGGTAGGCCATGTTAGCATCAAATCCTTTAGGGTATTTCACTAAGGCCATTCCTTGGGGAGGCTTCATGTGGGGTGGAAGAGCATTGTAGACACTGTTAAATCTAGTAGAATAGTCATGGACACTCTCTCCCTGATTTCTTTTAAGGTTCTTATATTCTGCTAGTATTTGGAGAGGGTTACTTTTGACTTCCCACTTGTTTATGAAAGTTTGGTGCAAAGAGTGAAGGTCATTGATGCTATTAGTAGGTAGGCCTTTAAACCACTTCTTCACTTCTCCTCCTAAAATCTGAGCAAAGACCCTCATCTTAATGGTTTCATCTTCAATTTCCATATAGTCAAAGGCATCTTCCATCCTATCTACATGATGCTGAGCTGTGGTAGACTCTTTCCCAGTGAAGTGAGGGATTTTAGACTGATAATAATTTGGTAGTGGAGCCAAAGGCTATGGTAACACTAGAGGTGCATACCAGGCTGCCATGATGGTGTTTTGTGGAGGTAAAGGATTGGCTTGTGTAGCAGGTATATGGATGACAGGAATGCTAGGACCAGCAACAAATTGTTGAGCTGATTTAGGGTGATAGAGGCCCAAGTTTTGAATGAAATGAATTTCAGGAGGTGTATATGGAAGGGTCTCTCTATCCCTATTGTGTTGAATTGGCTCTATGAATGGGTCTGATAATAGTTGGCTTTCTAGGGGTGGGAGATTTCCAAATAATTCTCTCAGGGTTGTCAACTATTTTAGGGGGTCTGGGTTAGGATAAGCTCTTGTGTGAATGGTTCTTGAAGCCAGTATGTTTGTCTTCAAACAAATTAGCTTAATCTTATGTGTTTCTTCTAATATGGCTGATGTTGTAATGAAATCTGGTCCCCCAGTGGAGTCTTGTGAAAACCAAGATAATCAGCAGGCCTACTGATCACGAGTGGAGTCTTTTAATCATTAAGGAACTGTGAGTCGCCAGGTGGAAGGTTTAGAATGTTTTAAGGATGTTTACTGTCCACCACAGTGATTAACTTGCCAAATCTAGGCTGATTGGTCTAGCCTCCCTAGTGGAGTCGCCATTATGTTGGGGTTCCTATGTTTTGGCAGATTTGGCAATACCAAAAGATAAGACAACATCAAACCACTTTGGGACCTCAGGATCTAGCCCTCCTGGGTCCAGAGAGGGATCTCTCTATAAAGGCAATGAAATATACATCTTCGAAGTTCGGTTTAAGGTATTAGGCTAGTTATAGGGCATAAGGGTTTTTATTTTGTTTGTTTGTTTGGTTGTTTGGTTGTTGGGAAACATGAAGTAAGGGTTCAATGTAAGACATAAAGTGATCATAGAAGGATTTTTGGCAATGGGGAGGTATTTCAAAGAACACTCGAGACCATTGGGAAATGGAGTCATAAAAGGGTTTGCTTGCAATTCAATATCCAAGGCTTTCAAATGGGCTAGTCATCTAAAACAGAGGATCTCTTAAAGATGATAGTGTGGGATGAAATGATAAGGAATGAAGGTGAATGACAAGGAAACCTTCCAAGGTGACCACCTTAAGAGCTAATCCAGGGACAGGGCATGCCTTAACCATCTGTGATCAAGCTCCTAATAAGGCTAACTCTTCAGACAATAGAAAACATTAAAGATTTAACGCAAAGGTGAAGCCCGAGATCAGAGAAAGACTTTGAAATTTCAATGCTTTGACATTCAACTTAAGGGAACTTAGAAAGGTTCAACTGTCGGAAAAGGACCCTAGTGAGATAGAATCAGTTCTAAATCTCCCAGTATCCCAATTCTTTCAGTTAAAACCAAACAAGAACATCTAAGAACAAATCCTAAATTCATGCATCAGTAAGCAGGGAAAACCAACTACTATACTGGCTAAATTACCTTGAAATTGTTCTCAGATAGCACAATTAGTAGAAAACATCAAAGATAAGAAGAGCAGGAAGCATTAGGGTACCATGCAAGGGTATATCTTAAGCCAGATTACTGATTTCTTATCAGAGAAATGAAATGATGAATTACAGAAGGAAAGTAGAGACAAAGATAGAACACATCACCGCTGCTTTAAATCAGGATCCCATGAGACATGCTTGTCATATTAAAGAGCAACACCAATCATATACAACATTGTCCAACAGCTTGATATTCCGTCTGAAATCATCTCCTCAACCTATTTTACAACTAATACAAAGAACTCTATCTCAAGAGAAACAACTTACAATCCACAGTTATCCAAACAACAACCTTTACAATGTATTTTTCATGAGTTTTATAGCTAAAGAGAGGTAGAAGAGGTAGATGGAACTTTAAATGAAACATTAAAATAGAGGAAGAAGAGTGCTCGAGGCCCATTATGCTTTAATATCACTGCATTGACTTTTAGTACTCTTTGGATGAAAGAGTGGTCTTTGACAGGCTGATCATAACTTCATAGGTATGTTCTTTGATGTAATTTTCAGATTTTTGTACTCTGTAGTACTCTGGGACAAGAAAAGGAAGATAAATGATTTCAGGTTTTCCATACTGTATAACAAATGCTCTGGCTAACTTAGGACTTTCTGTCAGGGTGGAGGTCTTCTCAAGAACGTTGATTGAGAATAAAATATTATGGGAACTCGTCCTTTCTTGGGAAAGAACCTTCTGCTGATGCGAAACACTGATGTGGTCTGTTTCTTGTGCTTTAGGCCTTATTAGGCTTTATGTGTCATTCATAAGGTCTACAATCTGTACATTTTCCCTCTAACACTGGATTAAAGCTTTAAATCTTCAATAATAGGCTCTAAATCACTTTAAACCTTCACTGATACTCTTTGCCGCTTCTGTTGACTGTCACTGTCTGTGGAAATGAAGTTTTAATGGTGCTGGAGGTTTGACAGAGTTAAGCACTAGTCTTCTAATGAAATATTTCGTTCAAAACCTTCCCAGGTGTTTCCTCTGCAATCTCTAGCTCAAAATAAGCTTTTCTTTGCGCTCTGTGTCACTATGACGGTGATTGTGAGCAATAATGGTTTTCACCGTCTGTAACCCTGCAAAACACAAAAACATGTTAAGAAATCCTGGCGGGAGGGAGGATGGATGCTGTGGAAGATTGTGGGAATGGCAGCGCAGCAGTGATGGATGCGGTGGAAAACGACCGAAAAATGCTTTGAAATGGTGAAAACATGATCTGATGAAGGTTAGGTGAAGAAATGGTTCTGGATCGTTGGATTAGATCGAGTAGTGGTGATCTATAGTCGAGATTCACTGGTGGAGTGGCTCTTAGAAGGTTAGGCGGAAAAATAAAATTTTAATGTAAAACATGAAAGTTTAGACTTTGGGCGAAATACCAAGGAAAACGGTTAAATGGAATGAAATCGGACTTTGAATGGTGGGACCAGAGGGCGGAGGGCGATTTGAGTGTGGACCGTTAGATCTCAGGAGGAGATCAATGGTGGAGATTCTCCGATGAAACCATTGGAAGTCCGATGATCATAATATGAACGAAAAACACGATGGAATGAGGGTCGTAGATCTAGATCAGATCAACGGTTGAGATCTTCAGGAAGGGCTTTCGGAGGCAAAGGAAGGGAAGTGGTTTTTAGAGGAAACCGGCTGTTTTCGTGCAACAATAGAATGGTTTTGAAAATTTCCCAAAAAAACGCGATATGTTCTACCGCCCAACACGTGTCTTTTAAAAACCACTTACATCGCGTAATTTTGAAGTGTTAACCTTCGGGCACAGAAAAAACGCGATTTGCACCTCAGCCGTTGGATGTGGGACCGGGAGATCTGACGGTGCAGGATGGAGCGCGATATGGATAGATGTGCGGTCGGTAAGGTGGGGTAGGATCAGCGGTGGTTTTAATATGGACCGTCAGATTAGCATGATGGACGGTTGAGATCAAAGGCGGGAGTGCTAATGTTAAAAGGGAAAACATGTTATAATGAGGGGAAGAACAGATCCTGACCATCCAATCTAAGGGATGGACGACGGAGATCCAATCGCAATCGGAGAAGGCAGAGGCCAAAAAATCTGAAGTTTGATGTTGCGATTGCGCGTGGACCGTTGTATCAAGGTGGAGATTGACGGTGGAGATTGATCGGAGGGGGAGTAATGGAGGGCACAGGAGGTGGAGAGCGATAAAATCCTGGCTGTTGGTTCTTGTGGATTCAACGGCCAGGATCTAATCAAGAGTCGGTCAATCGGGGAGACGAAGGGTCGTGCATTGCGATCAACGATGATGTGATGTTTCAATGGCCGTCGGATTTAAAGGGAAATCAACGGTCTATATGCGGTCGGAGAGGTTGATGCAAGATGCTATGGGCACGGTGAGATTAGCGCTGGCCGTCGGATCTTTATAGATCGACGGTTCATATTGCAGCGGAGGCCTACAAAACAAATAAATCTCGCATTGGAAGTTTTCAATTTACACAGGAAAAACGCTCACAACCAATCTTCCGATTGCGATTAGTGCTATTTGGCTTAGCGCTTGGTCCTGGGCACAGGTTATATGCGAAGAAGGGGTTATGGGCTGGGTCGAAAGGGGCTTAGCCTGATATATGGTAAAAAGTGGGTTTTGAGGCCTAAAAACAAAGTTTTTAAGGCTAACAGTGGGTTTCGATAGAGGGACAAAGGGATTTTTTCACCAAATGAAGGGATTCACAAAGTGTTAAAAAGGGGGATTTGATGATTTAGAGGACTTGGGAAGGGATTTTGGGGGTTTTTAGGGGAATTATGAGAAGGGAAAAAAGGGTTAAAATGGGGAATTTGCAGGGATAAAGGGAGCAGATGTAGGCTTTCTTGAGCATAATTTTTTCACAAATAGTGAGGCTTTGTTGATGGAAACAACAGTGAAGATATTTTCAAAGGCAAAGGACACACGGAGGCTTCAAGAATGATACGTTTTCAGAGGAAATGTATTTCTTGAAGGCTCAGAAACATCTTAGCCATCTGTTTGTTATGTCAAAATTTTATAGGTGGCTAACAGAGGACATGCAAGAACCCATCCCATTGAGGGGGACTAGTAGCATCTCTCTATGTTCCCTTCCCAGGTGTCATAATACAAAAAATTCTTTAAAAATTCTTGTCTTGTCCATTGGATGTATGAAGCAAACTCTTGCTTATTTTTGCTATTTAATGTCTTTAACTGCATAGATTTGGATTTTTGTAGAATTTATTTTGATCACCTACTGCAGATCTATGGAAAGTGACAACCATCTTTGATGTTAGTGTTTTTTGTTATGCACAACTAAAGTGAGATTTTTTCGTACGCTTGCTATTAGAATTCACACTAACATGTAGGACCTATGAATATGCCTCTGATGAAAAAAAGTTGAATTTGTTTCCATCCACCCTCAAGGATTCAACCTTGCATTAGTTTATGAGTTTACCTAAAGGAAGTATCACCACCTGGGCACAAATGAAGCAAGGCTTTAATGAGAAGTGCAAGGATTACTATAGGTCTAAAGAGATAGAAGGGGAAATATTTAGAATGACCCTAGGATTAGATGAATCCTTGGAGGAATATGAGGAAAGATTCCAACTCAACTATAGGAGGGATAACTGTACCCTTGACCCTGAGTCACTCAAGCTATTACTTCTCTGAGGGATCAGGGAGGATGTAATGGAGACCCTCAATATGTTTTCCAGAGGATACATTTACCAAATTCCCTATGATTACATCAAGGAAGTATCAAAGAATCATTCTAGGGTTGTTAGAAAAAAGGGTAGGTCTAGTCAAGGCCTTGTCAACTCATATCCCTCTGTATAAACAATAAAACTTGAGATAGGGAGTATGTTGGAAGAATTTAAGATTGAAATGTTGCATACCTTTTCCTTTCAGGTGGATACTATGTAGATCAAAAGGAAGGAAGAGGAAGCAGAAAGATAAGTTGCCATTTTTTTCTCTAAATGCACTAAGGGCATCCTAGAAATGAGTGCCCATTGAACACCATATAGGTCTACCATTTCTGTGAGGAGAACCATGTAATAGAGTAGTGACCCTAGATTCCTAGCCTAAATGTTGTGTATCAAGGGGCTGGGAATGGTTTGGAGCAACTTTGTTTCATCAACCAGAGAAGACCCCAAGGTCTGAGGCCTTACCAACAAGGAATTTCGGGTGAAAAATATCCTTCTTACAATTCAAAACATAATATAACTTTCCAACCTTAGTACCCTCCAACTCATCCATATTGGTTCATGCCCCCTCCTTGGTGCTATGCTCCTCATTATACCCATCATCATGTCAACCCACTTTTCTAGCCATATCAATCTTAACCTCTTCAATGGGTAAACCCCTCACAAGGATGGAGGCCTTCGTTAGCCTAACCTCCCACATTAATGCATCCTCCTCAACCTCAACCACAACTCCCTCACCACAAACCACCTAAGAAACCTCAAATTCCCGACCAACCCAATCTGAACCAGAGCAATAAGAAGGCACAACAGGTTTATAGTGGGGACACATCTTATCCTGCTTATGTTGTGGAAATCTAAGAGATCAAATTTTGGTTTGGGAAGGTACTTCCAAATGATAACCCACCTTATCCACTTGAAGAGCTTGAATAAGAGAAGGAAGATAATACACATCAAGCCAATGCACCTCCCTATCCTGAAAGGTTGGTCCAACTTATACAACACACTGTGGAAGAGGATGAACTTCTGGGAGAATTGAAGAACTTGTCTCAAAATACCCCTTCTCTAGGCCATCAAAGATGTCCCCATTTATAACAATATTATTAAAGAATATTTTTTTAAGAGACCTGGGATAAGAACAAGATATACCCCCACTATCAATGTTGTTGGGAAGTTGTCTGATCTAATGCTTGGGAGGGTGATCTACCCAAAGTACTTGGAACCTAGTAATCCAGTGGTGATGTGTACATTGATAACATTATGGTACCTAATACCTTGATTTACCTTGGGGTTGCAATAAATTTTATGACCAAAGAAGCCATGCTCAAGCTCAACCTCCAAGGAGCTTTGAGAAAAACCACCACAATACTACAACTTGCAGACAGGTCCATAATATCCCTTGAAGGAGTTATTGAGGATGTGATGGTATCCATTGACTCTTGGGAGTATCCCACATATTTCCTTGTCTCTAGCCCAAAACCAACTTTAATGGTTACCCTCTTATTCTAGGAAGACCTTGGTTGGCCACTATCGATGCCTACATTATTTTCATGGATGGGAACATGACCATCAAGAATGGGCTTATTTCAAAGCAACTCTTACTGTATCCCCATACTCAGCCTTCTATTGAGCATGAATTTACCTTGTGGATAGAGGACAAGGAAGAAGATTTTTTTTATCTGACATCCCTCTACCCAGTTTGTACACTAGACACTACTATAGGAGGTAAGAAACTTGATGAAGATGACCTTATTGATCATATCTTACAAATCAACCTCCCATTTCCATGCCAATTGATGAATTGATGGAAGAATCTTTGGAAAAATATAAGGGAAATCCATGGACTGATATGTGCTATGTCGACCCTGATCTAGATCATGCCAAGTTTGTGGAAATTATCCCATGAAAAACTATAAATATCAACCCCTCTCTCTTAGCCAAGCAAGAAGAGAAATTATGCATTGTGCTGAGGAAATATCTTGATGATTTTTCTTGGAACTATAAGGAAATGAAAGGGGTTCATCCCTCAATTTTTATTCACCATATATACATTAAGGAAGGATGAAAACCTGTGAGACAACCCCAGAGGAAGATGAATCATTCCCTTAAGGACACTGTGAAAGAAGAACTACAAAAACTGCTAGATGCAGGGTTCATATACCCATTTCAGACAGTGAGTGGTTATCCCCTCTTGTTATAGTTCTTTAGAAGAATAAGAACTGGAGGATTTGTGTTGAATATTGAGAACTTAACAAGGCTACAAATAAGGACCATTCCCCTCCGCCTTTCATTAACCAAGTCCTAGATGGCCCTACAGGGAAGAGATTTGTTTCCTTCCTAGATGGATTTAGTGGGTATAGCCAAATATAGATCAAACCCGAGGAACAAGACAATACTACTTTCACATATCCTTGGGGTAACGTTTCCTATAAATTTATTCCATTCAGTTTTTGTAAGGCTCCTTCTACCTTCCAGAGAGCAGTCATGAGTATCTTTGCTGACCTTGTTCATGAAACTATTGAGATATACATCAATGACTTCACTCCTTATGGATGTGAATTCTAGGAAGCTATTTATAATCTATGTAAAGTCTTAAAGAAATGAATTTAGATGAATCTTTCATTAAGGTCCAAGAAATGTGAGATTTTGATGAATACAAGGATTGTCTTAGGCCATTCCATATATGAGAAATGGATGCAGGTTGACCCCAACAAAGTTGCTATCATTAAAATGGTCCTTACCCCTTCAAAACAAAGGGAAGTCAGAAGCTTTCTTGGATTGGATGGGTATTATAGAAGGCTCATTAAGGACTTTAGTAAGTTGGCATCACCTTTGTTTGGATTATTGACTAAAGAATCAAAATTCTGTTGGACAGAAAAATTTCAAGATGCCTTTGAAGTATTGAAGGAGAAGTTGACCATTGCACCCATCATTAAAGTTCCCAATTGGGAATTTCCCTTCAATATCCACACAAATGAAATAGATAAAGTTGTAGGTCGAGCATCCTTAAGAAAAGCGAAAGTCAAATTTCCCCGTGTTGTATATTCTATCAGTAAGAGCCTTTTAAAGGTTGAACTTAAGTATATAGTCACTAAAAAGGAACTTCTTGTTGTGATGCACTCTTTGAATAAGTTTAGGAACAATATCAATGGCTATTAAACTCTTGTTCACATTGATCATGCAACCATTAAGTATTTAGGAATAAACCTGATGTCAATGCTAGAATCATTAGATGATTGTTAATATTGTAGAAATTTGATCTAACAATCATTGAAAAACTATGGAAAGAGAATGTGGTTGCAAATTTCTTGTCAATACTAACCTTGCCTGCAAGAAATGAGGAGATGGTAGATGATCATCTTCCAGATGAACACCTCTTTTCCATATTGGTGCTATCTCCTCGGTTTTCCCATATAAAAATAATACTTGGTTGCTGGGAGGTTCCCTCCTAATATATCCTCTAGGGAGAAGATAAATATTTTTAGAAAGGGTAACCCTTTCACTTGGATTGGGGGGAATATTTTCAATTTGTGGCCAAATTAGATTTTGAGAAGATGTGTGAGGGAATAGGAGGTCTTTGATATCCTATCAGCATGCCATGATGGACCTTGTGGGGGACACTTTGCTGCTAATAGGACAACCTTAAAAGTTCTACAAGTTGGTTACTACTGGCCTACTCTACATCAAGATGCAAGAAGGTACACCACCAAGTGTGATCAGTGCCTAAGGATGGGAAATCTCACACCCAAGGATGAAATGGCCATACAACCTCAAGTGACTTTGAAGCCATTTGAGAAATGGGGCATGGAATTCATTGGGCCTATTGATCCCCTGTAATGACATAAGAGGTACATAATTATGTGCACTGATTATCTAACTAAATGGGATGAAGAAAAGGAAGTGAAGGAAACAAATGAGAAGAATGTAGCTAAATTTATGAGGGAGAATGTCTTCTACAAGTTTGGTTTTCCAAGGGAGTTGGTTACTGATCAAGGGACACAATTTACCTCAAATATAATTAAAGACATCATGGAGAAACACCATATCAAGGACAGGAAATCCATTTCCTATCACCCTCATGCAAATGGGAAAGTGGAGGTCACAAATAGATCCCTAAAGGAAATTTTGATCAAGTTTCTTAGCAATAGTAGAAAGGATCAGGCATATAAACTTGTAGAGGCCACTTGGGCCTACAACATCACCAGGAAAACCACCACTGGATTTACCCCATTCGACTTGGTCTATGGAAAGAAGGCCCTATTTTTCATTGAGTTTGAATATAATTCACTAAATATGGAAGCTCAATTAGACTTAGACCTCATTGCAACACAATAGGAAAGGCTTCTCCAACTTAATGATTTGGATGAGCTTAGATTGTAGGCTCTCATGCACACTGAGGTAGTCCAACTACATAGGAATTTTTGGCATGAAAAGCACATCAGGGAGAGATCCTTCCAAGAGGGTTATTGTTCCCTTCTGTATGATTCAAGATTCAAAAATTTCAAGGGGAAATTGATGACAAGGTGGTTGGGTCACTATCTAGTGGAAAAATGTTATGAGAATGGGTATGTCCAAATCAAAACAATCGATAGGGAAGGTATTACACTGCTTGTTAATGGATATCGATTGAAGTTTTACAAGAAGCCTCTGTCAAACGAGGAGTTTAATAGTTCAACAAGCGAGGAGATGAATGTGATTGAGGGCCTCACAACCCTCAGTTTATCCAACCTTTGATTAAAAATAAAAGGCCTGGGTGAAAACCTCCATAAGGAACCTGAGGCCAACTCTAGGGTTGAAAACCTCCCTGACGCAGTCCAAGAGAGGGCACATCATCTGAGATACTTTGGGATGTCAGAGAGGCCACCAGGCCCATGCATGAAATACACATCAGTGAGTAAGTTTCTCAGAGGATGAGCAATAATTTCAATAGGCGGGTGATGATGGGTCCCATCAATAGGTATATTTTAAGGCCCATTTTTCTATCCTCCAACTCATAAATTATTCCTTTCCTCACATTAATTTACATTTCTTAGCTATAATGTGCTTAGTAGGAATACTAAAGGGTGATTGTCATACTTCGTGGCCTAATGTTGTTAATGTGTAGACAAAAAGAACATTTTTGAGTAGATTTATAATGAAAAGTAACGTCGGAGGAAACTAGAGGAAGTTTAGGAGGCTTGTCCCCTGGATTTACTCTCCTTTGAATCAAAGTGATCCCTAGAATCACTCATCTACACTCATCAACAACTCGAGGTCCACTTACAATCGATGAATCCAAGTGCATGCAAGGATATAAGGGAGCTAGATCCACTATTTTCGAAGTTTTGGAGGGAGGCAGTTCTCCTTCCAAGGGAGCTTCCCCTCAATCATCTTTTGTATAAATAAACAAGCCTAAGGGCTCATTAGGATTCAAAATTTTGGAGCTAGGAAGAGCTATTGAGAGCCAAGTGCTTGTGACTATTATTTTCATTATGATATGATGTATTTGAAATCTATTTCCTATTAATGAAAGGTTCATTGTTGGTCTACATATGAGTTAACTTTGGAGGGCCCAGACCCTTGGTTTAGGGCCCAACCCGGAGGTTCTAATCCCTCTTATGTATTTTAATTTGACATTGTTTGAGTTGTTGTATTTCTTTCCTTGTTTAGGCATAAGTTATATTGCAGAAGTTGTGGTCACAGGCCTGATTTCCACCTCTTTGATGGGAAGTGTGGTCGAGGAGTCTACAACAACAAGCCAAAAATATGTGTTTGTTTTCCTTTGAAAGTTGATAAGATTTGGTTTATATTTCTCTTTCATATTCTGTTTCTACATCCTAAGAGTTAATATCATACCTTTGCACATGGATTAGATGCATGTTGTAGGATATATTAGCTCTTTATGAAATAAAATTCAACTCATCCTTTCCATCTTGATTTGTTTTCCTGCAATTTGATCACTAGGTTGGTGTTTTTTCCAAGAGTAGGAAGGGGTTGATTGTTAGTCTGTAGGTACTAATAGTGACTTGCATGGATTGGCACACTATTCCTACGTCCATTTTTCCATCACCATCCACCTCCTTGACACCTCATACTGCTCTCAAATTCTACCACCGAGATCATCTTTTCAGGGTCATTGGGGGAACATCGTGAACATTTACTTTTGTGCAGGATGGTCCACTGAGGGGTGATAAGCTTGGAAAAAGGCCTCAGCCATCTTTCATACATCCTCATATACCTTCTCCCACCTTCTCCCACCTTTCTTACCCTAAATATTCTCTTATGTCCAATCTTGTAGAAAAACAGGGCAATCCTGTAACATCCTATAGCAATCCTACAACATCCTGTAGCAATCCTACAACATCCTGTAGCACTGTATAAACTTGACTAGATTTAATTTAAGAGTTTTTTTTTGTATCTTGGGTTTCAATAATGACCTACATGCTTTGAATCCATGGTTGGGGAGGACCAAGGACTGCTTTGGACCCATCCTTTCTTCACTACAAGTACAAAACAACATTTAGAATTAGTAGACAAATTTCCACATTTGAATCACAAAGTTTGTCCTCTTATGCAATGTGTAAGGATTGTGCTACTAAACTAAATTATCATGAAATCAGTGATAAGAATGGAAAATCTTAAATGAATTTATATTAGACCTAGTTTTTGAAGTTGTGCTCTTACATTTTCTAGTCAAACACTTTAGATCAAGTTTCCTTTTTCAATCCATTTTTCACAATATGCAAGTAGAGTAGTGATTTACATTCCACAAGTAGAATCGTGACTTACATTTGCAAGTAAACTCACATATTCCATTTCTGCAATTAGTACAATCCTTTACCTTCATGCAATTTTATTTAATGTTTACATTTGATGAATGACACTTTCATTTATGCAATTGGGATAATGTTTACCTTCCTACAATTAGAGTAGACTCTTGTATTTACATGCAAAATATTTATTAAAGCTAGTAAATTGACTGGTCTATGTATGCCTTAATCTAATTCATTGACTGAAGGTGACAGGAGTAGAGCTTAACCTACTGTGCATATAACATTGTCACTTCTTAACTATATAAGAACCCCATGTTGATAATTAAAGTTGGTAGCCCTAGGAGTCTCAAAAATCTTGTTGTGATACCAGGGCTCATTATTTACTATATTTACTTGGTTGACTAGGTTAACCTAGGTTTATTAGGTTTACTATGTTGACTTATGTTTAAGGTAGACCTAGGTTTACTAATTTGATCTATGTTTATTATCATTACTAGGTTAACCATAGTCGACCATGGTTAACCACGATGAAGTAGGTTTACTAGGTTGACCTCAGTTTACTAGGTTTATAAGTCGAACTAGATTTACTAAGTTGCCTAGGTTGACATATGTTTATTAAGTTTACCTAAGTTTACTAGGTTGAACTAGACATATTATGTTGACTTACATTTACTATATTTACTAGGTTGACCTAAGTTTACTAGGTTGAGCATGGTTTACTAGGTTGACCTAGGTTTAATATGTTTACTAGATTTACTAGGTTGTTATGGTCAAACATGGTCACCAAGTTAAACATGATCAACATGGTCATCATGGTCATTTTACTCAATCATAATCAATCATTTACATTCCTAGTAAGCCATGATAATCATGGTCAACCATGGTCAATTAAGGTCAACCATACCAACTATACTCAACCAAGGTCAACCTTAGTCGACCAAGGTCTACCTCTATCAACCACAGTTAGCCTCATAAACCATCTTCAACCATTAATGTAACCACTATTCTAACATTAATATAACATTGTTAGACTAATGTAACATAATTAAATTGTTATATTAATGGTTGAGCACACTCAACCTCATCAACCGTCTTAAAGCATGTGGTTACCCATCATCAACCATCAAGTATCAACAACCTTCTCCAATAATGGTCGAACCTTGACAACCATTTTTAAAGTGCGCTAGACAATGTGAAGAGCGTTAGTCAATGCATGGCCAAAGGCTTAAAGTGTGTGGGGATTTTTTCAAGAAGACGTGTTGTTTTTTAAAAGTCATGAGTGGGAGTTCAAAGGTTTTAAAAATAACATTTTCGAAAGGGCGTTTTTTTTTAATTAAAAATTAAAGGGTTTGAAAATTTATTTATCCAAAAGGATTTTTAAAGTTTAAGTCCAACACCATATGTGCTTTGAAAACAATTTTTTATTTGGAAAGTTGTTTCATATGATGAGAGTATTATAAGGTTTACAAAGGTTATTCTAAACCTTTGAAGATTGTGGTTTAGCTTTGAAAAAGTTTGTTATATATTAAAGAAAAAAAGGTGCTTAAAATAAGGATTTAAAGAAAATTTTTCTTTAAAGGTTGAAGTCTTTTTAAAGAGGTTAGAGATATTAAAGTTTTTTTTATTATAAAAGCTGCATAGGTCTGCAAAATTTTTCTTGTTTTTTCAAGCATGACAATGTTTTGGGTGAAGATTTTGCCTTACAAGGACACATATTAAAAATATATATATATATATATATATATATATATATATATATGATTTTTTATTTTATTTTTATTGGGGGCAATATGGAAGGAAGCCTCATGCAATAAAGAAAGAAACTATACTAGATAGAAGAAAAACAACAGTCATGGATTGCAAAGTGTGACTAAAGCAAGTTAAGAAAATTAATTGAAAAGAAGAGGAAGAGATTGTTGCCATATTTAGAGAGGTTCAGGCCTCAACTGAGGAATTGAGAAGTATAGAAAAATATGGAGAAGAAATCAAGGTTGATTGGTGTAGTGTGGATTTGCTACCGCCTCCTAAGTTTTATGGTAATAAATTTGAAGTTTGGTATGTTAAGATGAGAACTTATCTATGTTACAAAGATTTGTGCTATGATATTATGAGGAACGATAACCCCTATGATGAGGCAAAAGATGCCTTGGCTTTGAGTTTCATTCAAAAAGCAATGGATGAAATGGTTCTATGAAATGTAGCAAAAGCTACATCTTCCAAGGAAGCATGGAAGATCTTGTAAGAAAAATTTGGTGCAAGGGGGAGTGACATGTAGCAACAAGTTATGTCACATGCAGAGAAGTTTGCAATAGTAGCAGAGGAGAGTGAAAACATTGATGTAGCCACACAATTGAAAGATGAAGAACACACAACAAATATTGCAGAGAGAGAAGTTGAAGCCTTTGTATGTGAAATGGAGAAAGAGCATATAAATTCTCAAGAAGTCCACTATTACATGGATGGTGTAGATGATGGTGAATCTCACTGTGACGAAACACATGTGGATGATGACTGCAAAGTCAGATGTGAATTGGTGAATCTAGCCACAACTAATGAATTTGGTAAAGTTGAAATTGTTCATGAGTACATGCATGCTCGAATATCCCACAATAAAGTGGATGAAAATTATATTGATGTTAACTTTGATGAAGATAATTTAACTCTTGATGAGTGGCTGCACATGATGCAACAAAAAGAACACATTGATACATTTTTATTTGGTAAGAGAAGCTCACTTGTGTCTAGAATCCAAGTGGAAAAAAACATGTTTGCAACAACATAGGTTTGTGAAGAAGCAGAAGGAAGAGAAGGACGAGGAAGAGGAGAAAACTCTCATTACAGAGCATAATGCAGATGTTTTTGACATTATTTTTTATTGTACAGGTAAATAGGTTAGTAGCCTAGTTGAAAAAGAAGATGAAGAAAAGGATGCATAAAAGGACATGGAAGTTTCTAAAGGTGAAGAAGAAAGCCTTGAAATAATATTTCAGCAATGGAGTTAAGAAGAAATTAGATTATGCTATCAAGAAATATGGAAAAATGAAGATAAGGAATATGAAGCACAAGAAGTAGATTGGAGTACATAGTTTGAAGATGAAGAGTGATGACAGAAGTCCATGAGTGAAAGAATTATTGAAGAGGAAGTTATAAAAGACAGATTCAGACCAATTACAAGAGAATTCAAAGAAAAATTGCAACAACAACAAGTGAAGAAATATGGAGCCTACATCAAGAAAGTGCAATAGAGAATGAAGCAGTTTCGTGGGTATAGTGTTTGGAAGAAACGAAACCAAAATTGCAAAATATTTGTTAAGTCATTGTAAGCATAGTTGAGACTTAGACCAACATGCATGTTTGAGTGATGATTGAGTCAATTTCTATTATAAGCCTAATGGATATAGTTGAGTCATGTTTGAATTATGTTGAGTCATACGATCATAATTAAGGGGAAGTGTTGGAAATTGTAATTACTCATGTGTCCATATGATGCATGAAGTGAGTGGTTGGGTTGAGTTAAGTCGAGTCCAATATTAGAAGCTCAAGTTCATTCTATATTTGGAAAATATAAATTTAGTGAGTGTTTGCATGTTGAAGTGAGCATCAATTGAGTTGCGAGTTAAAAAGTATAAATAACCCTTAATGGGGTTCATTGTAATCAAGTTTGTATGAGGCCAGAAGAGCCAAGCCCGCAACTCGGTGAATGTGTATGTGAGAAGTTTTTTGAACAAAAGTGTATTTATGTGTGTGTCAATTTGCCTTTTCTTTGCTTTTTCATCAATTTTTAACCATAGTCACAAGAACCATAGTCAATCATGTTTTAAAATTACATGTCATGCACATGAGTGACAACTAGCACACTCACATTAGTAAGTGTAAATATGGTTGATAGTTGATCCAATACATTTTACACCTTTTATAGGCCTTTGAGTGTATAAAATAACACTGACCATCACATATCAACCACATTTATTAACATAATTATCTTAATAATAATTTAATTTAATTTTAATATTCAATTAAAAATTAATGATAAAATTTAACATTTTTAATAAAATTTTAATTTTTTAAAATTTCAGACTTTCATTATAAAACTTGTTATCGTAAGGGCGGATGGTATTTGGGCTGGCGACTCTTGTGGAAGATATTTGCCGCGCCTCCCTCTGCTCTGCAGCGAATTGCAGCACATGAAGAGGGCCGAATACAAGAGCCAGAAAGAGAAGCAATCTGTCTCATAAACTATTTTTAACCTCGTAGACATTAACAATATTTTCTTTCTTTCTTTCTAAAGGCACTACAGGACAATGATTTCCGACATACGAAATGATTCTAATATTGGTGGTGTTGCCGTCCAGCTCCGACGAAGCCTGACGAAGCCTAATGGAGTACAACATCGAAAAGCTTCTTTATCTGCAGGCGGTGGTTAAAGAATATCTGACAATGCATCTGCCGGGTGCTCTCCTATCATGGTAGAAAAAACAGGGGAGACAGAGTATCCCTGCATGCGTGGTGAGCATGTGGTCCACCGTCCATCACTCATGGCCCAGATGACCATTTCGGAGGATGAAAAGCTTGCCCAACTGGCACCAAAAGGAGCAAGGCGCAAATCCACATTCTGACTGCTTTTTCGGGAAACCTACAATCGGGTTAAGGATGGTCGGCCTGAAACCTCTGCTATAATCCACGTCAGCTCAGCTTAGATGCGAAGTCCGACACATAGTTCCATTCTTTCTCAGGTTGTTGTTCACTCATTTCTTGACAACCAATCAATTTACGTTTGTCAGTATTGTCGATACCAAATTTTTTTTTTTGCAATTGATTTCTAATATTTCTTTGATTGAATTCGACATTCAAAGAAACACGTTGAAAATGATAAAGATTTTTAAACATAGTCTACACTAAATGTTTTGGGACTTATTGTTTCATTGTAAGTTTGGTTAGGTGAAATCAATGATACCGTTGTTTCAATTTTCTTTATGGATTATATGACTTGTTATGAGCTTGACTCAAGGACAGGGATGGAATTTGACGGCCATTTTGCCCGTCAGAGGGCATTTTGCCCGTATTTGCATGCTAAAATTTGTGGATGCCCGTTTTCTCCAAAGTGTTAATCGGGTTGGAAAACGTAATTTTGAAGTTTAACAAAATTTAGAAAACGTTCTTAATAGTCTATTTTCCATTTTCTAGTTTCTTCTTAATTTTTTTCATTTACTATCTAGCTTTTTAAACTTAATACGGAACTGCAACTTGCAAATTTATACTATTCTTGACTGAAAATTGGTAATTAAATCAGTACCAATTACAGAAACTATACAGAGCCTTTTTAAGAAAAGCTCATTTTCTATTTTCTAATTTTTTCTTAAATTTTTCATTTAATATCTTTTTCTTAAACTTAATTCGTAACTGCCACTTGCAAATTTATACTCACAGAAAGTTAACGGAAAATTACCATTCTTGACTGAAAATTGGTAATTAAATCAGTACCAATTAGAGAAAGTACCAATTAGAGTAACTATACATAACCTTCCTTTAAAAAAAAAAAGGCTTGGGACCTGCGAACTTCCAATCTAGTACCCTTAATGCAAGAACCTTAGATCCTTACTTGTATTAACCAATACAGACATTGATGAAACCTCACACGCTTTAGCTTAGCTTCGAATCTAGACACAGCATTTCACCGTGCCGCTGGTGTTCACTTAGAGAATTATTCACGGGAATTTGATACTGCAGGCATTGTACCAGTGAGCTTCGATACACTTAAGGATAGTATCGTCCATGCATTCTGATCCATGTGAAGACCATAAGATTTATAAAAAGATAATTACTAATCGAGTGCTGTTTGGACACTAGCCGGTAGGCTAAGTTCGCCATAAGTAAGGCGGTATGTCTTAACCCTTTGACCGCCTGAATTAGTGTTATTATTATAAGGCCTCTCTGCCTCTCTCTATGTTTAAAGCCAAGAAGGATAACGATAAGGGTTTTCTGGCCAGAAGCTGGAACACAACTGTGAAAAGGTCGGTGGTCTCTATTTTTAAGAGTTTAGTTTTAATTATTTAGATGATGCATTTAATGATTTTTTTTTAAGTTGGTTAATGATTTTTTTCTTTATTTTTAAAATAGGTTGAGGTTTAAAAACCAAACACATGTTAGTAATTTCTTAACAATTTCATTTTAACGCAATTCTGGATAGATTTTTAGTTGTTACAATGTTTATGATTTGTCAAATCATAAATCATAATTAAAATATGTGATTGAATAAATATTTAAATTTTGATTAGTTAAATTGATTTATGACATAAAAAATTGTGATTAAATAATATTTATATCATAAAATTACCTCATTTATAGTGAAATTTTAGGCATTTCAATTATCAGTTAATTTTAAATTTAAATTATTTAGAAATAAATAAAAAACCTTTAAAATCAATAATATTAAAGAACCGATTACATTAATTAATTGTATTACAAAATCTTTGAACTAACATCTTAAAACCAATTACCTTAACGAACCAATCGCATTAATTAAATGTATTAGAAACAAACAATGTCTTAATGAAAAATTATATTTTGACTCACACTTTCTCAACAATAAAAGAGTATTGATATTGGCTCACAAAACAAAACATGACATGTTTCACATGCCCTTCACCATCCTTTCAAAGTTGGGATATGCTAAACTTCTTGTAAACAAATTTGCAGACATATTTTTTTTTAAAGGTTAATTTATTATGAGAACATCACTAATGAAGGGCAAAAATTTAAACATAACGTTTTGTGAAGGGAAGCTTAATGACCCAAAACGTCAAAAAAAAATTGTGTGACGGGTAACGAGAAATCCAAATTCCAACCCTGCTCAAGGAGTAGATTTTCTATTTCCTAGCGTTTTGGCTCTTGTTAAATCATAAGATCTGGTATACTTGGCTTGGTATATCTGGCATGTAGGTTGTTGTATCTATTCTTGGTGTTATAAGGCCGCCATGATAGTTGATCCTGGACCTCCCCTAGATTAGTCAAAAGAAATATTGATTCACCATGGTTTAAAAAAATGACACACCCCTTATATATTTATCATATTTTATTGAAAGCTCTTTAGGAAATTGGTTTGAGATGCGAGATGCACCTTACACCCTATAATGAAATGGATTAAGTATCTTGGAATGATGAAATGGAAGTATCTTGAAACGTATTATTTATAATAGCCATACCCCTTACATATTTATCATATTTTATTAAAGGCTTCTTACTGAATTGGTTAGAGCACACATGAGAATTCAAATGATACTAATTAATCACATAATAAAAACCCCATATGTTAAGAGTAATTATATTATTTTCCTTTATAACAAGGTGTAACTCACAAGCTTTGGTAATTAATTTTACACATCATTCAATCTTCTTTGGTGTCACTACTAGACATATGGGGTTTTAAGACATTTATTTAAGACCAAATTATCATTTCGTCTTAAAAATATGATTTTGTCTTAACCATTTATTTTTTAATTATTTTATATTAAAAAATGGTTGACATTTCTTTTTTAAAGCCTCTTCATAGAATTTAAATTGAGGTAACCAACAATGACAGTTCATATAACTTAGGGCATGGTAAACTATAACATGGATATATGCACCAAATGGGCATTTAGTCCCACAATTTTTTAAGGGATGACTTGTTTTTGTCTTAATGTTGTAGATACATAGTAGAAGGGAAGAAGAGATTTTGCAGTCTCATCAACTATTAGATGGACTAGAAGAAGTAATAAAGAAAGAATGATGAACTTCAAAGTCTACAACATGGGCTATTTGGAGGTGTGTTGAGGTCTGCACATGTGTAGTTAGACCTTTTACATTAGTTAAAAGACATGCAACATTATTGCATCTCCTTGAGCAATAGATTTCAAAATCAATGTAGTTTTCAAAAAATGTGTTCATATTTGTGTTTGTTTCTTATGGAAATATAATATGTTGCCTATGGAAATATAATATATGTTGCAAGAGGAAATTGTTCTTCCACCATGGATGTATCATGCAGTACAACCAAGGCCTAGTGTGTGGGAATATGTTTTGGTCAATGTTGATGAATTTGTTGTTGAACAATTTTCTATAGCTGAGCATTTGGAATTCAAGGAGCACCTTGTGAATGGAAGGTAGTGATTTAAATCATGGACCCATGGTGGATTAAAATTAAGGTAGAAAATGATACAAGTACAATTGTTATAAATGCTGTATTGAAAGCCACATAACTGGATAACTTTTATGAATTGTAAAGTTACAAGTCAAGGAGTGTAGACATTCTCTATTTATAATTTTTTTGATATTTTTCTCGCATTACAAAATGAAAAATAAGAAAGGAATACACCTCATTAACGGATAATTACAAATGCATCCATCCACTATAGGTGCATATATATAGGGGATATAAACTATAAATATAGCTATATTGTGCTATCTTTCATATTCTCTCTATATATTTGTAGCTGCATAAATAGATCCACTTATAAGTAAATGATGGCAAGTTTGTATTTTGTTGTATCAAGGATGACTATGTCTTAGAGCTAGACCATGAGCCTTTAAATGCATCTTTTCCACACTAACATGGCCATCTTCCATTGGTAGTGGAGTTCAATTTCTGAACTGATATTTATCCTCGAGACTATTTCATGACAAAGAAAGTATGCAGCCATTGTTGAATTTCCTTCGAGCACACAATTACCAAGGCCATGTAATTTACTTTTCTCAGTTCATATTTTTTATTAATGCGATTGATAATTTAGCTCAAACACATTTTATGCAAAATCTATCTAAATCAAATATTAGAAAAGGTAGCACTAAATATACTAGAGATATCAAATATGAATTGATTAAAAATTTGTTGGGCTATCTCATATTTATTTTTTCTTCAATTGTTTATAGAAAACTATCTATTTATCTACAGGAGACTCAGGTCAAATCAAACTAAAACTTGATCCACTACATTGCCTATGTTTTATTTTTTTATTTTTTTATACTTGAATTTTGTTGACAAAATTCTTACTTGGCTTTATATATTACTTCTCGGATAAAAATGAAATCACAGTAAATATAGGACATCCATTAAATGTGAAGTACTCTAGATGGGACAAATATAATTCATAGAATCTTGCTTGTAGCTTAAGTATATAACCAAGTAACTTATGGAATATGAGGTGTTAAATATTTTTAGAGGAACCAACTTTGTTTTTCTTTAAAGGATATATACTTGGTTTTACGCACTTCTTAATTTATCTTTAATAGTATGTTGATAATTGGGAAATATAATGTGTTCCATCTAACTTGCAGAAGCTGATGCTCTATGAGAGGAGACAAAGTTCTCCTAGACTAAGCTCAGCCTTGGTAAAGTCTGAAGAGCATATCAAAAAGTTCCCCAAGGATGCACCATATACAATATTGATCCCATGTTGAACCACTAATGAGAGGACTCTAGCTAGAGATGTAAAGCATATTTCTCTATTGGAGAGAGTTGAGTCAATCTAATCATGTTGAGGAGAAAATACAATGACATGAGGTAGAGTTCCATTCTTAGATATGAGATAAATTTCACAATCTTGTCATCATTAAGGGAAACTACATTGAGATATTTTCAAGTTAAGCGTATTTCTAAACCTCACAAACCACTAGTTTGATCTACTTGTAGGATAGTGAACGATAAATATACACATTACTATCAGGTCTACGGAGCCCATTACATATTTCCATTAATTGACCATTCATGTTGGGGGTTCACACCTTCAATCTACTTGTATTTTCTCACTTTCATAACTTCACTCTACAAGTTTCCTGCTATTTCTACCATAGTTCAATCATCTTTTGTTAATATAACCATAAAAAATTGTTGCTTTGTTTATACACCCAGTGATTTTTCATCCCACTCTATCAACCTGTTACATTTTAAAGGGTAAACTATTTGAACAAAATTTGAAACATGTGTGTGTATATATTCTATTTATAATTTCATTATGCTTCTAATATCCTCAAAACTTGTATTTTATAATATAATTAGCCTTAGATGACGTAATATACTCTTCAATTGACATAGAAAAAAGATCCCTTATGCATAAATATATGCATTATGTAGTCTCAAACCCTACATACAACCAATTTGATTTGTTCATCTCCTCATCCTCTTGATAGAGATGCTAAGTCTTTCTTTGTTCATTGATTTTTGTATCTTCATAATAAATTTTCCACATGGAACATTATCTTCTTGTTATACACATAAATAAATAAAAAATGTATTAGGGGAATAAAAACTTCCCCTGGGAACCTTCCCCAATGGAGCCCCTTCTTTAACTTCACTTTGTTGAAAATTTTCCATCACATACTTTGTTGTGATATCTTTCATTGGTTTCTCTAGCATGTACTCAATTACATACTTCTCCTCCATTTATTCTAACAACCATGCAAACACAAGCTCTTCCTACTCATACTTGGTTTCTTCAACAACAATCTAGGAACATTCTCTAGTTAGTATTGTTTTTAGCACTTCACATATCTACTCTTCAACTATATACTCATTCTCCTCATGAACCATGAAATACCCTTCTGCAGATTTTGTTTTTATCCTACTAATCATTTCTTCACCTTTTATCATTCCTTGTCTTGTCACACCCCATTGTATTTTGGTCAACTTCTCTTAAGATTTTTAAGGCAAGTTGATGAATCTCTTCAAGAAACACCTCTTCCCACTCATATTCTCTCTTATAAGCCATCTTCCTTGGCTTCTCTCTCCATATCCAGGCCCTTACCAAGGCTTCTAAGTATCCAAATAACATTTACACCTCATTCCTAACTATGTCCTTATATTTGCAAGATCTACTACTACCTCCACGAAGACATGCACTCACACTATGTACCATGTTTACTTCTCAACAATCTCTTTTCTCTTTGCAACTCTCTTTTGTAGATCTTATACAACATCTACCTAGTTCCCTATTACAGTTGTAGCTTCCTTTAACGAACTACCCACCAAATCCCTTGTTGGAGTTGACCTTGCACTTATGTTCTTAAACAAACTCTAAGACCATATGATGCAGCTAAAAGTTGCATGTTCAAACTCTTAGACAATAAACCATGGAAGTAACAAAACATCTCAAGGAAGCATAACATAACACCGTCTTTATTATTGAAAGTAAACAAAAACACAGACCAAAATATAGTTGTTCTACTTATTACATCACAACCTTTATAAATGTCATTGCTAGCACATAGGCTCAACTTCCTCAAATCTATTCTCACAAAATTCACGGTCTAGATCCTTTCGATTTCTACTATTCTTTCAATGTCGATCTTGATCTCCATGATTGAATTGATGATCCCCCAACCACCCTCTTAAATTTCAGCTGTACGTGAACTTGATATATTCTCTTCCTATCATTTTTGCTAAGACATTAGTATATTTATTTTAGATTCCCTTGCAATCCCCTTCTCATCTACTTGGATCACCTACCTCCTATGATCTATCTCCAAATGCCAACTATTGAGCTAGTCAAAGTTTCCTTGAAATTTATTTGAATGGTCCTTTTATAGGCTTTGAACTTTTTGGAGTTTGCTGGTAATAGTTGACAATGTTAATTGGGTCCACATCATCACTAATTGATCATAGTTTACTACTTCAATTGGGCCCACGTCATCAATAATAATTCACTATTATGTGGAATCTAGATAACGACCTTCTAGATTTATAAATCAATCTCCACATTACCCTTTGTCCTTTGTTAAGTACTAGGAACTACATCCATAATTCAACAAAATGGTAAAACTAAATTCAAATATTTTTGGGTTATGTGGGATTGGAAACCACCTAGGCATAACCTTGCATCATCACTCCACTTCTCACTATCATATTTGATATCATGGAAATTCTATAAGAAAATTTTATTTTTTCTATACTCTTATTTAAACAATATGCATGTCTCATCCATTCTATTTTTAAATACCTTCTAAACTAACACACATGTCTGGACTTTGGAATGTAACCAAATGATATTAAGGAAAGCACCCAAATAAATAAGCAATGAATCGTAGTAAAAATCCCACAATTTCTAGGTTATAAGGATTGCTTAAACAATGTAAAACAATGTCCGCATCATCCAACCTATAACTCATTCAAGCTATTTAATGTGGCTGGAAATTTGTAAAAGAGATGCCAATGATGAAACTACTTAATGAAGTAGAAGAGATTCCTTTTAATCACATCGGTGGTCAAATATGTTGGTTTTAATGTGAAAACTTCCTATTAGATGTGCTATGAAGATATTAGTTCCAACCAATATAAGTTTGTTTCATGGATTTAGCAAGAAGTGCTTTTGTATACCATAATTGCAGAACTATGACCTGGCAACAAATTGACAAGGGTTCAAAATCTTCGAGTCAGGAAAAAGTTGCCAAAATTTGGAAAACCTACCAAAAACTCACCGAGAAATAACAACGTGAGTTTCAAAATGTGAGGCAAAAAAGTCTTCCTTCTAAGTGACATTCTCACTTCAGCTGCCACTTTTAAAAAAATTAGTTGACCCATGAATTTTTGGGCTAATGAACCGTCTTGGTTAAAACTTGTCGATTAATGGTGCTTACTACAACACTATAATATACAACGCCTCTCTCTATTTACAACTAAGAACACAAAATCTCGAATATCGTACTTTTTACAAAGAAAACAATTTATAGCTTGTTCCACGTAGCTTGTTTTGTAACCTTATGCTTGTTGTTTGTCTCTTTTAACATCACCAGTAATCTTGGTAAGAACACTGTCCATTTATGAAATGATGAAAACGGTGGGCATCCCTCCCATGAATTTCTCCTTGCAACAATATTTGAAATAAATTTGGAGGCAGAATGGTTGTCACCACACACTCGAATATTTTTCACAATCCTAATGGGCGTCCTTGAGGACATGTTGAAAATCCCAAAGGCGATTTCCAATTTCTCGCAATCGTGATAGATAATTTTTTCTTTTTGTTTTTCATCCACATTTTGCAAAAAAAAAACTTGTGTCAAGTAGGAATCCTATCTCTTTTGTAGGTTTTAACTCTGCACATAAATTATCTGCAAATGAATTCTTAAAACATAAAATAAACAATAGCAAGAGCATAAAACATAAAATAGATATACATAGATATTTTTCCCCTAGATCCGAAATTGGGACTACTAGCTTGATTTTTCATTATATTCCTTTTAGTGTTACAAAAGATATATATATATATATATATATATATATATATATATATATATATATGCCGAAGCATTCATAAACCCCAATCCATTAACCCTGGAGTATAACATAATTGTAATTCCCTTGACCAAATCTACAAAATACCAGGGGCAAAAAACCATCATGCCTTAAAACCATGTGCAAACCCATGTACAAAACCATAGGCGGATCCACCCACCTAAAATAGGGTCCAAAAACAATTTTCCCAAGACCCCTGCTGCACCCGATGCAAGTGAAGGGGACCCACTACCCCCCTTTTACCCCCCACTTCACGTCTGATTCTAGTAATTGAAAAAATATAACACAAACCCAACATCTTTCAAGTATATTAACAATCTCCCCACACTTTCATAAATTTTCTATATTTGTGAGTGTGATTTGTCTCCTACAAAGAAAGTATAAACCATGTCATTGACTTCAATCCAGTTGCATCCGATGCCTTCTTAAATCCCTTTTCTTTCATCAATTTTCACACATTTTCAATGCCATCCCACCTATTAGATGTTACATGTACATTTAATAGCAGTACACAAGTTGAGGTATTTTTAGGCTCCAAATCCAATAAACGTTCTACTGTAATCTCCGCCATCTCCACACTAATCTCCGCCATCTCCACACTAGCATGTAATCTACATGCAACAAGCAAAGAACCCCACGTAACAACATCAGGTTTGATTGGATTTTTTTTAATGAAGTCTATTGCCTGTTCGAGGCAATGGGCATGACCAAAAAGGCCTACCGTGCAACTATAATGCTCTGTTGTCAGTGTCATGTGATAATACTTACTCATATCACTAAAATATTGCAAACCCTTATCCAACAACCCAACATGGCAGCATGCTGACATAATTCCGAGAAAAGTGATATGTTCTGTATTTACACCTGAATATCGTATTTCTTCAAAGATCTAGAGAGACTCCTTTCCAAACACATGCATAGCATAATGATGGAAGGATCACATTCCTTGAGACAATTTATTTTTTAAATATCTTGTCAAACACATTACGAGCATCATCTATCGTCTATATCTATGAGTGCATTACTGACAAACACCTATGACTGGTATCCACTTATCATTATAACTTCATGAATCTATTTGCCCTATTCCAGAGCTACCAAATCCACACATGATATAATGTCAGTGAATGTGTGTTGAGTCAGTGAGATGCTTGTTTTCATCATTTCATGATATAGATCCAAGGCTTTCTAGCTATGACCATGCCTGACATAAACCGAAATCATTGAATTCTAGGAAATTAAATTTCGTTGAGGCATTTACTAAAATATATTTAGGGCCTTATCAACCTATCCATTCTATGCATATCATGAAATCTTTGTATTCCAAAAATCTACATCTTCGTCAAGAATTTGTTTTGAATAGCTCAAATTCCTTGTTAACACGCCCAATATGCACATACCCACGAGACCACATATTGTTGAGGCATTAGAAAAAATAGATCCATAGCCTTATCCTGAAATCCATTATGTGCATATCCAGAAATTTCTCTTCGTCATTTTGTCAAACAATTTGATTGCATCCTCCAAACACCAAAATTTAACAAACATGTCTAAGAGGGAACTATCCACAAAGGCATTACATTCATATCTACTTATAATTATTCTCTCATGGATCTCTCTTCCATGTTCCAGAGTCCTCAAATTGCCGCAGTCTGGGAGAAATATGGAAAAAGTAAATTTATTGGCTTGAATACCCTGTTGTTCCATCTCATAAAACATTGCATAGGTTTCCTTATCCAAATCATGCTTGGAATAAGCTGCAATAATTCCGATCCATGAGACCACATTTTGTCGAGACATTTCATCTAAAATTCTGTGTGCATCGAATAAAATTGCACACTTCTTAGACTGTCACAATCTTGTTTCCCATGTAAATTTTAGGCTTAAACCTAGTATGTATGATATAGGCATGGACAAGTTTGGTTTCTAGAATAGATTTTTTATCAATTCATGTGTGGAAAAGAGAATTGTATGTATCTGAATAGGGCAAAATTCTTTCCTAGTCCATGAACTGTAGAATAGCCATTGCCTCTTCCAGTGAGCCTCGCCTACACAGTGCATCCACATCCGCTTTAAATGTGGTTATAAGAGATGTTTCCTTGTCACCATTGTTGTTCCAATGCTGATCTCCATCAATCAGAGCATTAGAGGAACCTATGTTGTTTCCCTGTTTACATAATAATGGCTTTTTTTTTTCCATTAGTGAGGGTTTAAGGTTTTTTCATTTTACCATTTAGGAGGCATCCACATCGTTGGTATGAGCGATTTCCTAGTTACATTTGATTTATATGTCATAGAGAGGGTTTTACTTACCTACAATCCTTTTTGGGTTACGATTTGAGAAGTAACCTGAGGGTTTTTCATGTAGTTGGAGGTAGTATGGTTTAAATTCCTCTCATGTTCATTTGGAGGTTTCACTTGTGAAGATGACTACCCTTTGTTGGGTATCGTATCTAGTCATGATTGCAGATATTTGTGTATCTAGTCATGATTGCAGATATTTGTTTACCAAGTATTAGGTTTTTCCTTCCGATTCACAACTCTATGTTTTATATACACTTAGTCTTAATTTGGTTCATGATATAGATATATTCTAATGGAAAGGGTTGATATTTATGAACTTTATTTGTAACTTTTTTATTTGTTTCTTCATCGGAACAATTATATATCATGTTAGTATTGGATATATATTCATATTTTTTTGCTGGGTGTATATTTATATTTTTTCTTCCTTGCATATGTCTATATTTGTGTTTGAGTTCTTTGGGTATTTTTTGCCATAATTTTTTCTTCTTTATTATAGGATTTGCTGGCACAACAACCTAATGCATCAAGAAACAGAGGAAGAACCACCCCATAAGACACACAAAAACTTTTTCTTACAACACTTGACTATATTCAACATTCCCAATGTAAGTTCCATTCTTGGCCAACCTACAAAATAAATTTTTTTAATTATATATATATATATATATATATATATATATATATATATATAATGTTTTATTAGAGGGGGCACACCAAACATATTTGGCTTTCAAATTTTACATCAAGTTTATAAATTTCTTTACTTTCTCTTGTACTTGTGCACCAGAGATTGAATTTATATCAATTTATAAAATAAAACCTAACTTTCACTAGAGTGATGATACTTGTGAAATCTTTCTCTAACTCTAGATTTATCTACATTGTAACTTATATTCTTCAAGTTAGCTGGAATATGGATGGAATCCTCAGGTTGGTTAAATGGCTAGCTAGATTGTATATGTGCTTTTGTTATGGTCTTGATTGTGAACTTTTAATCCTTATCTAATCAAATTAACACACAAAACGGGTGTACTTATGCTAAAATGAGGAGAAATAATTTTCAAATTTCTTCACTGATATGCACCTTGTGCATATTTCATTTATTTGAAGTGAGCCTACTGAGGCATGCTCTCATTGTTTTTTCTAGACATTCATAAACAATTAAAAATGTCATGTGGGCATGTCTCTAAGTTGTCTAATTTAAATTTTATTCATATAATAAAAAAAATGTGGTTGGAATAAAGAAGTCATTTTAAGCTGGAAGTTATAAATATTATTAAATTCACTTACATTTTTCAAATTGGAGGACAAGGAACAACATGGATATGTTGTGGATTGTGGAAGTAGGATAACATATCGTGTACTGGGATTTTGTTTATGTGTTCAGTGTTTGAAGCACAACCCACCATATTTACAGGGAATACTAGATGGATTGATTGATAAATTGCAACAAATTTTGGTATGACCTTCAAAGTCTTATGTTGTAGTTGTTAACTTGAATTAAGTTCAATAACTTGTGAACTTTCTTATTCTCCTTTTGTATTTGTTGTCTCTAAAATATTTGTTGCATGTGAATAACTGTCTTGCTTTATAATTTTCAGATTTCATGTTTCATCTTGTGTTAGTTCATTCAATACAACTTATGCCTTTCTAGTACATAGATTATTGGGTGTTGCTTGATTATCCAAGAAGCTAGTGGCCTAGTGTGCCCAACTAGCCCATGGCCTTCAACAATTTTGTATTTGGTTCCTTCTCATGTGAATCATACAAGTGAAAAGTATATTGATCCAAGTGGATATCGTTAGACACTCGTCTATCCCACCTAAACCTCAAGTCAATTTCATCAGTTTCCTTGTTTATAACACAATTTACTAGTTTTAATAGTTTTTTTGGGTCCTAAACTTCTGGAGTTGTTTTGACCCCCTAAATGGAGTTTTTTGAGGTCCGCGACATGCTTGTGCCTAAGAGAGATATTTATAATGAGGTATCGTATGTGCCAAATTGAGATCATATGACCAAGTTGTGACCCTGGGAAGTTGGATGCCCAACTAACCCCAACAGGGCCCATAAGCTCTCGACGTTCCATCTCCTAGGGTTAGGTTTTTGGTTGTTTAGGGTTTCCCTTTTATGTTCAATAATAAAAAGGCCCTTGAGTCTCATTGTAACATAATTTAGAGGCATGTAGTCACCACATCTCTTCTCAGACATAAGCTACCATCACCTGATCTAGTTTATTTCCTTTACGTATGTAAGCAAATTACAGTTCTTTGATATTAATGAAATGAGAATTTATTTCTAGTGAATCTATGTGTTTATGTTTATATCTATATTCTGTCGCATTCTTACATAAGTATGGATCAACGATATCAAAGTGGTCTTCTCTTTCTCTATTTTTCTTTGCATGTCCCCAACGAGGTTGGGGTATAAGGAGCTAGGGCTCAAACTGGTTGAACCATTGCAAGACCAACCTTGCAAACCCCGATAGCCTCCCATGGCGGAAGAAAATTGTTAGGATATTCTGACACATAGGAAATAGTTAAGAATAACTTAGTCTAGTGTAGAGTTAGGTAAAGTGTGTTTCTTTACTACGTACATTTGTAACTTATAATCTGACGGTCTCGATTTGTAGTGATTCGACGGTTCACTCTCTCCTCGGTATTAATGACACTTGATCTGTGGCTTAATTCTCGATTGGTCCATGATCTCTATTTAAAGAGCATGGAGGGTCATTTTTCTGATAACCGTTTATGAGAGAAACATATGTAAATTTTTTTTATATATTAATAAATTGACTGAAGTGGCCGCGTTGGCTCAGGCCGTGGACTGTTTCCCTCTTCGAGGGTTTTAAAAATGTGATAATAATGGTGTACTGATTTGTGATATGTTTGTGAGAGGTGACCTTTGGTTTTTGATCTAAGGACCTTACCCTGTAAATTCGTGCATGGTATCAGAGCTATTTTGAGGGTTGCATCCGTTGTTGATCCAAATCCGAAGTCGGTTTGACTGCATGTGACTGTCGTTTTCTAGATATGGTATTTCTGAACATTTTTAGGCTTGGAGAACTGCTCTGTTTTGTTCGGAGCGCCTTTTACAGTGAGGAATACCTTTCGTTTCATGCGAAAAGGTTTCTGTTTGCCCAACTTATGACAATTTAGATCTGGAGGTATAAAGTATCTGTTTTGCAGTTATATTTGTTAATAGTTTTGCTTATTTCAGTTCCCTATGTTTATTTCAATTTTTAGGTTTTATTTATTTGTCGGATCTATACCCTCTTCTCTGTGTATGCTCTTTGCTCTGCACTGTGTGTGATCTCGGAAAATCAGAAACAAGAAGAAGATATTTTTTTTGCTACGTATGCTCTTTCCTTGCGTATTTGTGCAATCTCGGGAAATCAGAAATAGTGAAAAAATAGATAGTTGCCGATAAGGCTAACCGGAAATCTAATGTTCAGCCGTAAGATTTTCAATTTTTTTTTTTCTTGATTTTTTGTTTTTTTGTTTTTTGCAGGAAAAAGCATGCACACCGAAGACTTAAAAAAAAAAAAAAGAAAAAGAAAAAAGAAAACCCTTCCTCCTTTCAAAAAATTACAAAATCCTTTTACTATTTCACTCGGAGAGAAGTTAGTTTATGAGAACAGAGGTCTTGGGTTCAAATCTCTTCCTCAAGCTTCTTTTGTAAAAAACATTTTGTTAAAAGGGGCAGGATTTTTTTAAAAATTTGAACTTCATCATCAAATTTCAAACCATTCCCGTAACTATTCGGCATATACAACTCAGTGTTTTAAAAAAGGCATTACTTCTTCATCCAGAAATCGTTTTTCGAGCTGTCTTTTTTTAATAAGCCTAATTTTTTGACATATTTCCATTGGAGTAGTTAGTTTCAGCTTTTTTTAGCTTTAGTTTTAAAAAAAAAATGGAATGTGCATGCACGATTATTCTTAACATCACCAATTATTTCCAATGGCTACCTCACATGGTAGATATACTTAGAAGTAAAGGGCTTTATAGAATAGCCACAGGACAAGAAACTAAACCTTTCGATGATGATACAGTCGCTAAATGGGAAAATAAACAAGATCAAGCACAAGGATTGATAGGAATGTCCATTGCTCAGGATCTTCGATTTCATATCCTTGACATTGACACCCCTCATGAAGCCCTGGTAAAGCTAAATACTGTCTTTGGCATTCAAAATCAAATCAGGGCCCACCAACTTGAAAATGAGTTGCTTACTTTGGACCCCAATAATTTCTCCTCTATTGAAGATTTTTTGTCCAAATTCAAGACCCTTAGACTTCTTTTAGAAGGTTGTAAGGTCAAAAAGGAAGGTGGTAGCCTCATCTATTACATTCTTGCTAAGCTTAGCCCTGCATAATCTATATTTGTTTCCACCTTCCATTCCACTAGAGAAGCCATCATTTCTTCAGGAACCACCTACAAGAACTCCTCTTTTGATGCCTTTTGCGATTCTTTGATAAGAGAACAAGAAAAAATCTTACACCTTGGTCTTATCACTTCCGGAAATGCTTCTAAGAAAGCCTTAGCATCCGAACAACAATCATATCAAAAGGATCCCAAGAAGCAGTATCCTAAAAAGTATGGTCCGAAACCAAACAAGGGTCCTAAGTAATTTCAGCCGCAAACTGAAAAATCAACTCACCAAAATGATAAGGCAAATAAAAACAAAGGGAAGAAGACAGATAGACATTGCAAATTTTGTAATTGTGATGGCCATATAGAGTCCAAATGTTTTAAGAAGATGGAAGCCTTAGAAGCAGAAATGAAGAAGCACAACATCAATTTGGAGCACTCTTCACCTTCACCTTCAGGAATGGCCCTTTCTGCTTGTGGTTTTCAAGCATCAAGATCTGTTTATTCATTAAATGCATCTTCGTCTTCTCATTCTCATGAGTGGCTCATTGATTCTGGAGCTTCTTACCACATGGCCAAAAATAAAGCCATGTTTTCTTCTTTAAATGATTGCAACACCAAACATATTTATGTTGGTGATGATAGATCTCTTAATGTTGTAGGATCTGGAACCATTCATCTAGATAATGGTCAGTTTAATGATGTACTATGTGTTCCTACCTTGTCATGTAACCTTCTCTCTATTTATTAGATAACTCATTCAGGTGAAGGGAAAATAGTAGAATTTTCACCTCATGATGTTGTAATCAAGGACCTCAAAGATCCTAGATATATTTTAGCTACTGGCATTGTTGATGATTCCACAAGGTTGTATAAGTTTGAAAACTTTGGGTCATCATGTCTTCCCTCTATTTTTGTTGCTCATAATGATGAAGTGAGAAAAATTTGGCATGAGAAATTTGGTCACTTAAACTATTTCTCTCTTCAAACTCTATTTAAGGAAAATATGGTGACGAGTCTTCCCATGGTATCTTACCACGATGGTGTTTTCTCTAGATGTGTACTCAGAAAACATCATCGGGATAGTTTTGAAAAACGTGCCTCTTAGCACGCTTCAGCCCCTTTGCAACTTGTGCACAGTGATTTATGTGGTCCAATTCCTGTTGTCTATTTCTCTGGTTGCAAGTACTTATTAAATTTCATTGATGATTTTTCTAGACGCACTTGGGTATACTTCTTAAAACTCAAGAGTGAATTTTTTAACATGTTCTTGGCCTTTAAGGCCTTTTTTGAGAAAAAATCTGGATATCAAATTCTCAAGTTAAGATAAGACAATGGAGAAGAATATGTTAACATAAAATTTATCAACTTCTGCACTGACCATGGCATTCAATTGCAATATATTGTTCCATATACTCCACAACAAAATGGTGTAGTTGAAAGGAAGAATCGCACCTTAAAAGAAATGGCTAATTATATGCTTCAATCTAAAGGACTTAGTCTCAATTTTTGGGCAAAAGCAACTTAACTGTGAAAATTACATAGTAAATCGCACTCCTACTAAGGTTTTAAAGAATATAACTCCAGAAGAAACTTGGAGCTCAATCAAACCAGATGTAAGTCACTTTCGTGTTTTTGGAAGTGAAGCTTGGGTTTTTGGAAGTGATGCTTGGGCCCATATTCTAGATGCGAAACATAAAGCCTTAGAACCTAAGAGTCAAAAACACATTTTTGTTGGATATTATGAAGATGTCAAAGGATATATACTTCTTCAACCAAAATCCAAAAATATAATCATTAGAAGAGATGTAAAATTTGATGAATAAATATCGTCCTACGAGCCTGATTCAACATATGTGCCACCTCTCTCTCTCTCTCTCTCTTCTATTTTTAATAGCATTCCTTCTAGTTCAGATGATGATAGCGAGGATGAAAATCCTCCTCCACCTCTTGAAATTATTCCTTTTGCTCCACATCTTCCAAGATGGGTCCGCTTTACTCAGGATGCAGCAGGTTCTCGTGCAGGTGACCTTGCCGATCGACGACGTACACGTTCTCAGTTCGAAAGCGCCTCTTCCTTATTGGATCAAGTTCCAGAAAATCCTGATCTAGAAACCTTTGAAGAAGCCTCTGGTCATCCAGATTGGGATGAATATATGAATGAAGAATATCATTCCTTATTGGCAAATGATACTTGGGATCTTTTTCCTCTTCCAAAAGGAATAAAACTTGTCAGATGCATATGGGTTTACAAAACCAAGTTTGGACCAGATGGAAAAGTGGATAGACATAAAGCTCGTCTTGTCGCTAAAGGATTTTCACAAGTTGAAGGAATTGACTATATTGAAACCTTCTCCCCTGTTGCCAAAATGAAATCTATCCGCCTTGTTCTTCCCCTTGCTGCCTCCTTTAAATGGGAAGTCCATCAGATGGATGTTAAATCTGCCTTCTTACATGGAGATTTACATGAGGAAATCTACATGGAACAACCCCTTGGCTTTATCCAAAACGATTCCAACCTTGTTTGTCACCTTAGGAAGTATCTCTATGGTCTAAAACAAGCTCCTCGGGCTTGGTATGCCAAAATGGATAGATTTCTATTAGATAATGGCTTTTCTAGGTGTCATTCTGACAACACTGTCTACACCAAGAAAGTGGGTAAGTCCTTCACCATCCTTTTTCTTTATGTTGATGATATTATCCTTAATGGTAGTGATCCCAACCATATAAAACATGTGAAGTATAGCCTCAAAAAGAAGTTTGAAATGATAGACTTAGGACACTTGCATTATTTCCTTGGTCTTCAAGTCTTGCAATCCAAAGAAGGTATTACCCTCTCTCAGTCCAAGTATGCCTATGATCTTCTACACCACTTTTACATGGAAGAATGTAAGCCAACCCCTTATCCCTTTCAATTCGGAGTCAAGCTTTCAGTCACTTGTACTACCCCGGAAGTTGATGCTACCTTATACAGTCAACTTTTTGGCAAGCTTCTGTATCTAACCCATACCCGTCTTGACCTTTCCTTTGCAGTTGGTATTGTCACTCGGTTTATGCACCAACCTCATGAAAGTCACTAGAAAGCAGCTAAAAGAATACTTCGATATATTCGAGGTAAAATTTAGTTCAGGATTCATTGCAATGCAGGAGCATCTCCATTGTTGATTGGTTTCACTGATTCTGATTGGGATGGTGACCTTGATGATCGAAAGTCTACTACAGGATATGTATTCACTCTTGGTTCATGACCTATTACTTGGTATTGTAAGAAATAAAGTGCCATCTATCTTTCTTCAGCAGAAGCACAATATCGTGGTGTAGTTGAAGCCAACAAGGAAGCCATCTGGCTTCGTCAGATCCTGTTTGAATTTGGTCTTCATCAACAACATCCAACTACACTTTGGTGTGATAATCAAAGTGCCATTCATCTATGTAAAGATCCAGTTCATCATCAGCGTATGAAACACATTGAACTCCACATACACTTCATCAGAAAGTTCATTCATGATCGTGTTCTTGAAGTGCAGTACTGTCTAACCAATGATCAAGTAGTCGATATCTTTACAAAGGATCTCACAGAAGCGAAGTTTACCAAACTTCGATCCATGCTTGCAATTCAGGAAATTTATCATTAAGGGGGGATAGGCTCTAATGCCTCCTTCCTTCTCCTATTATGTCACCTTTTTAAATCCTTCAATCCTATCTAAATTTGTTCTTAAGGGGGGATGTTATGATATTTCGACACATAGGAAATAGGCTCCTCTTGTGTCACCTTTGTAAATCCTTCAATTCTATCCCAAGTTGCGCTTAAGGGGGGATGTTAGGATATTCTGACACATAGGAAATAGTTAAGAATAACTTAGTCTAGTGTAGAGTTAGGTAAAGTGTGTTTCTTTACTATGTACATTTGTAACTTATAATCCAATGGTCACAATTTGTAGTGATCCGACGGTTCACTCTCTCCTCAGTATTAATGGCACTTGATCTGTGGCTTAGCACCCAATTGGTCCATGATCTCTATTTAAAGAGCATGGAGGGTCATTTTTCCGGTAACCATTTATGAGAGAAACATGTGTAAATTTTCTTTTTATATTAATAAATTTCCTGAAGTGGCCGCATTGGCTCAGGCCGTGGACTGTTTCCCTCTTCAAGGATTTTTAACCACGTGATAATACTGGTGTACTGATTTGTGATCTGTTTGTGAGTGGTGACCTTTGGTTTTTTGATATAAGGAACTTACCTTGTAAATTCTTAAGTAGCCGATATCTTTACAAAGGCTCTCACAGAAGAGAAGTTTACCAAACTTCGATCCATGCTTAGAGTTCGGGAAAGTTATCATTAAGGGGGGATAGGCTCTAATGCCTCCTGCCTTCTCCTATTGTGTCACCTTTGTAAATCCTTCAATCCTATCCCAATTTGTTCTTAAGGGGGGATGTTAGGATATTTCGACACATAGGAAATATGCTCCTTTTGTGTCACCTTTGTAAATCCTTCAATCCTATCCCAAGTTGTCCTTAAGGGGGGATGTTAGGATATTCCGACACATAGGAAATAGTTAAGAATAACTTATTATAGTGTAGAGTTAGGTAAAGTGTGTTTCTTTACTATGTATTTTTGTAACTTATAATCTGACGGTCACGATTTGTAGTGATCCGACGGTTCACTCTCTCCTTAGTATTAACGACACTTGATCCGTGGCTTAGCACCTGATTGGTCCATGATCTCTATTTAAAGAGCATGGAGGGTCATTTGTCCGGTAATCGTTTATGAGATAAACATATGTAACTTTTATTTTTATATTAATAAATTTCCTGAAGTGGCCATGTTGGCTCAGGCCATGGACTGTTTCCCTCTTCGAGGGTTTTAACCATGTGATAATACTAGTGTACTAATTTGTGATCTGTTTGTGAGCGATGACCTTTGGTTTTTGATCTAAGGAAATTACACTATATATTCCTACAAAAATAAAGACAAGGGAGCAATACATCCTTTCAAAATATTTCTCAAAGAATCCCTCAAGCGACAAAGGAATGTGATGATGGACAAATTTTCCCAGATCCTTCGACGACTACCCACAGGTGACACATCTTCATCTAACAACCACTCTAGAGGCACCACTCCCTTTAAGGTACAAGTCAAATTTGACATCCCCATATTTGAAGGCCAGATATATTAAATTGTCGTAGATAAATGGTTAAATCTGTTAGAAGGATTTTTTCGGTTCATGATTTTTCCAAGAGGGCAACGATTACTTTTGCACTCCTCAAATCTGCCCCACCATGTCAAGGAATAATGGGAAACCTTCTGTGAGAAGAAGGAAATGGGGGATCACTCTATATTTTCAGTCACACCCACTTGGAATTATTACCTAGATACCATAAAGGAGAAGGTTTACCCTATCGGGATCTATGAATATAACTACATAAAGTGGACCACACTACGGTAGGGAAGGGATCAAGACATGTTGAATTTCAGAAATATTTTTCATACCCTTCGCATGAAGTTGGGTATCAAGGATTCTGAGAGGCATCTAGTACTCAAGTACCATGGATGTCTACACAAGTACATCTAGGATGAGATGGAGTTCCTATACATCTCCTATCTTGGCGCCTCATATTGATACGGTGTCAAGATTGAGTAGAGATTTTAACAAAGAAGTGATATTTTGGATATGCAAATCTGAAGCAAGGGAAAGGCGCCCAAAAATCGCAAACGCAGGACAAGGAAAATGTGGGGTGACCCGAGACAACCCTCCGAAGTTGCAAGCAAAGAACAACACCATGAAGACAAATAAGGACACAGGAAAATGGTGTGAGTTCCATAAGAGCCCCACTCACAACACAAGTGAGTTTTGGTCCAAGCAGTTACTGGTGGTCGAGTTTAAGGCTTCAGAGTCATATGCATGTTCTGCTCTAAATCAGAATCCAACAAGGGGAATTACAAATGGAAGAAGGTTATTGATGCGGATCTCAGTGCCACCATTTCCACCACCAAGGTCTAGCATATTAAGCCCGAAGATAAGAAGGAGGGGGATGTTGAGATCCAGACAAAAATATTTTTTCTTTTGCTCCTCCCTTGGTGACTTCACTTATGGGCCAAGTGATATGAGAGAATCCCAACACAAACCTGTGGTATAAATTGGCAAGACCCAGAAAGTTGTGGAGCTCTGTTAGAGTGGTTGGGGCTAGAAAATCATGAATGAATTGGATCTTGGTTGGATCCACATGCACCCCCCGGGGCTCATCAACGATGTATCCCAGATACTGAACCTGGGTCATGCCAAAAGTTCACTTCTCCAAACTGGCACGCAAATTGTGTTATCGCAGTGATTGGAGGACCTCTCGAATGTGGTGGAGGTTCTCTTCCAAAGTCTAGATGAAGATCAGGATGTCATCCAAGTACACTACTACAAATTAGTTGGTGAATGGTCGTAAGATGTTGTCCATCAGCTTCATGAGGGTTGGAGGAGAATTCATCAACCCAAAAGGCATGACCAACCATTTGAAAAGGCCCTTATTGGATTTGAAGGTAGTCTTCCACACATTGTAGGGTTCGATTGGTACCTGGTGATACTTAGAATTCAAGTCTATCTTGCTGAAATATTTCCCCCCCTTGAGTTGGTCCACAAGGTCATCAATCTGTGGGATCAGGTACCTATTCCGGACAATGATCTTGTTCAGGACCCGATATTCAATACAAAGTCTCCAAGTCCCATCTTTCTTCTGCACTAACATGATCGGGCTCCCATAGGGTGATGAAATCGGCTGGATGTGACCTTTATGCAACAACTCCTGAATCTACCTCTTGATTTTGTCGTTCTGCAAAATAGAGCATCGATATATTTTCCATTGGGTAGTGACACACCTGGGGTCAGATTGAAGGAGTGCTTGACCTGACACTGCACAGAAACCCTTGTGGGTGAGGAGAAAATTTCCTTCTATTCCTCCATGACTTTTTCCATCTGTTGCTGCTGTGAAGGGGAGCCATTTTTGGAGGCTGCGGCCACAATATTATTCTTTCTCCATGGGAAAATCTAATGAGAAAAAATTTCCTGGTTTGGGAAATAATCTTAATGCATTTCTTTGCAATAATAAAAGGGATGGTGAAATGCAGAACTACCTCCAATATCTTGTACAACTTATTTCCCAAAGCAATAATAACATAACGAGGCCTTCTGTCGCTTGATGGATTCTTCGAACAATATTTTGATAGGATCTCCTACTCCCTTGTCTTTCTTTTCGCTTTCCATGGGAGGCTGTTGGGGTTTCTGATGTTGATATTGTAAGGGTTCAACTAGATTGAGCCTTAACTCTTATACCTTGACCTCGTTGGGGACATGAAAATGAAAAAAATATAGAAATAGCATACCTCTCGTTAGGCGCATATGATACATTTTTGGAAATATCTCTCCAAGGATTACAGGTTTTTCTACAGTCTCTTTCATGTGGTTATGGGACTGCAACAAACCTCAAAATTGCTCCAGAATTTCAACCCGAAAATTTCTAAAATAGTAAATAAGAAAAATCATGAAAATCTCTGGGGTGAATAGGCAGGTGACCACCAATATCCACCTGTATCTTTCCTTACCCCTTAGGAAGTAATAGTACTCATTGTGTGTAAAGCCTCCATGAGGTGGGGAAATTTCTGTTCAACCTGGTCCTTGGTGAACCACTTTCCTTGGTGAAGGAGTTGGTATGATTTGAATACTAAATATAGCCGGATTCGTTGTTGGTGAGTGCTCTTAAGCTGTGTGTCCATGATCCGATTAGTTTCAGCCTCTTATATGTTGTCTGGATTTAACTTTTGTGGCGTGACTTGTTCTACAATGTCGGAAGTGTCTAGTAATGGTGGAAAATATGGCCGAAGGTGATCCACATTGAACATTGGGAGCAGGCCAAGGAATGGGGGAATGTTGATCTCAAAATAATTGTCTCCCACTACGTTGATGATCGTGTAAGCACCATAATGGAGTGGTCTGATTTTTCTATGAGCTTCGGTTACGCATTATTTTTGAAAATGCACCTAAACTTTGTCGCCCACCTGAAACTTGTGTGGCACTTGATGTTTATCATGTCATTGCTTGTACTTGGAATTGGATTTCTCAAATATGTCATGAACCTGTTGGCAGATGCGCTGAATGCCCTCAAGGAATTTTTTTCTTCTTGTCAGCTTTAGACTAGACATGAGCCGAATGTTCCTGAGTAGTCGCAAATGGCATGACTACGTCTATGGGACATAATGTCTAGAATCCCAAGCCCACCTGAAAGGGGCTGTGGTCGGTTGAGCTGTGGAGAGGTCAGTTATAACTATGTTGTACATATGGGAGGCTCTCATCCCATGTGCATGGTAGCTTTGAGTTGTACATGCGCAGAATGTGTATGATCATCCTGTTGATGCCCTCTCTCTGGCCATCAGTTTGGGAATGGAAATATGTGGGCTTGGTGAGCTTGCTATCTAGCATCGATCAGAGGCTGGACCAAAATGTATCGAGGAACCTACTATCCCAATTTAAGATAATAGACTGTGGGATCCAAAAGTATACCCGCACTCGTGCAAAGAATATTTTAGCAGTGGCTTCTACTATGACATTCTTCTTGCAGGTCGCCATAATAGCCATCTTCAAGAATATGTCAACGACCACAGAAACAAATTCGTTACCATGATTAGTAGAAAAAAATACCGACATGTAATCCATGGAGATGGATTCCCAAGGTCGACTAAGGGTAGGCAACAGAGTATAGAGGCCTTGCTTCTTGATGGTTGTTTTGGAAATGGCACAGGCAGTGTAGGACTTGATGTACTTTCCAAAATCTTATCGAAGGTTTTCCCAATAGAAATAATTCTACAGTACTGCCACTAATTTCTCAACCCCAAAATTACCAGCGACCCGAGTGTAGTGCGCTTCCTAAATCATCTTCGAATGCTCGCTTGAAGGAACAAAAAGGTATCCCAGGTGACATAAAAATGAATCCTAGAGGTTAAAGTTTGGAAATTTCTTACCCTCCAAGAGCGCCTTGTATGTGTGGTCGAATTCTAGATCGATTTTGTAGGGAAGCAGCCAATCGGAAGTATCGTGCCCACAAGAGTTGAGAATGGTGGTTAGCGTCATGATCGGTGGTCAGTTGAGGTAGTATTCAAAATTATTGGTGCTACCCTTCTTTTACTTTATGTTCAAATGAAACTATTGCAGGTATGTGGACCACTTCTGATGGCTGTTGTTCTGCAACATCCCTTGTGTCTGTATGAACTGCAGGGGTCAATGGTCTATGTGGATGACCATTTCCTTCCATAAAATGTAATGCTTCCTTTATTGGAAATCCTGAAAAATGGAATACATATCTTTGTCATAAATGAGATACTTTCGGATTGTGTCGGAAAGTGTCTCACTGTGATATGCCATTCGATGCCCATGTTGAGTAAGAACTGCCCCAATAGCATAGTCAGAGGCATCTGTCTTAATTTCAAATGGTTGTTTCAAGTCTGGTAATGTGAGCACTGGTTCAGAGAAGAGGCGATGTTTCAACTCTACGAATGCCTTCTGTTGATATTCAAAAAAAATAAATTTTCTTTCGCTTCTCCCTTGGTTACTTGAATCAAGGGCTAAGTGATATGAGATAATCCCAACACGAACCTGTGATAGAAATTGGCAAGATCCAAAAAGATGTGGAGCTCTGTTAGAGTGGTTGGGGCTGGCCAATCCCGAATGACTTTAATCTTGGCTAGATCCACATGCACCCCCATCTCATCAAGAATGTATCCCAGATACTAAACTTGAGTCATGAAAAAAGTGCACTTCTCCAAATTGGCACACAACTTGTGTTTCCACCGTGTTTGGAGGACCTGTCGGATGTTGTGGAGGTGCTCTTCCCAAGTCTGGATGAATATAAGGATGTCATCCAAGTAAACCACTACAAATGAGTTGGTGAATGGCCGCAAGATGTCTTCCATCAGCCTCATGAAGGTTGCGAGAGAATTCGTCAACTTGAAAGGCATGACCAACCATTCCAAAATACCCTTCTTGGATTTGAAGGAAATCTTCCACAAATCGCAAGGTTCAATTGGTACCTGGTGATACCCGGACTTCAAGTCGATCTTACTGAAATATTTTCCCCCCATGAGTTGGTATTCAAGGTCATGAATTTGTTTGATTGGGTACCTATTCTAGACAATGATGTTGTTCAATGCCTGGTATTCAATACAAAGTCTCCAAGTCCAATCCTTCTTTTACACCAACACGATCGGGCTCCCACGGGGGGATGAATTCGGTCGGATGTGGCCTTTCTGTAAGAGCTCTTGAATCTACCTATTTATTTATTTGTTATCTAGAACAAAGCGCTGATATATTTATCCATTGGGAAGCGATGCACCTGGGGTCTGATTAATGGAGTTCTTGACCTGACAGTATAGAGGAACCCCTATGGGTGAGGAGAAAATGTCCTTGTATTCCTCAATGAATTTTTCCATCTGCTGCTACCGTGTAGGGGATCCCTAGTTGGAGGTTGCGGCCACAATCTTCTTATTTCCCTGTGGGAGAATCATAATGAAATTTTTTTTCCTGGATTGGAAAATAATCTTACTGCATTTCTTTGTAGTAATAAAACAGATGATAGAAGGCGATATTACCTCCGGTATCCTGTACAATGTATTTCCCAAAGTAATAGTAACAGAACAAGGCCTAGACTCATACAAAACATGTCACTTCCATAAGTATGGTTGGCCTAATAATAAATCAAAAACTTCAATAGGAGCAACATCACACAGTGCCTCACCCATGAAGGGCTTGATGTTGTAGGAAAGGCGGCACTGCTGGCTGATGTGAAGATCTCTTCCTTAGTGAAGCCACCCGATGGTATACGACTGTGGGAGTGTTTTGGTCGGTAGGATGATCCACTTCACGAACTACGCTGAAATGAGGTTCTTTTGGCTTCCACTATCGACAATGAATTGTAGTGGAGAACCCTTCACCCACATCTAGGAATGGAAGAGGCACCCCCTGCTCTAGATCCTCGGGATCCTCCCTCTAGAGCTTGGTGGTGGCAACGGTAGCACTAGGTTCCACATCAATGATATACTTCCATTTTTCATTCCCCTTGTATGTTTCTAAATTAGAATCAAAACATGCATCGATTCAGATGCCTTTAGCTTGGCTTCTAGCGACCATTTGGCCCAACACTCACTTGTGTTGTGAGTGGATATTTTATGAAATTCACACCACCTCCTCATGTCCTTCTTTGGCTTTGTTGTGTTTTTATTCGCTTGCTTCTTCAGCAGGTTGTATTGAGTCACCCCACTTTGGATTTTCCCCTTGTTCTGTGGTTTTGGGGTGCCTTTCCTCGAATTTGGACTCATGGATCCAAAGTCTCACTTCTTCTGTTTAAATTTCTGCTCATTCTTGGCAGCGTCTTGATATGTAGCGAGGTAATGTCGAGGAACTCAATTTTATCTTGAATTTATCTATGCAAAAAACTGCAGTACTTGAGCACAAAATATTTCTTAGAATCTTTAATACCCAACTTTGTACGTAGGGTATGGAATAAATTCGTCAACTTGTGCACAACTTGATCCCTTTGCTACCACAACATGGTCCATTGGATGTACTTTTCCTCATAGCTCCCCATGGGGTAATATTTTTCCTTGATGCATCATTCCTCATCCCTCTGTTCACAATAGGTTTCCCACCAATATTTGACATGGGGGGCAACTTTGAGGAGTGCAAATGTAATCTATTCTCGATCGGAGAAATCATGGAATGAAAAATACCCTTCCAGTAAATTCAACCATCTATCTATGACATCTGCATCATTCTGGACTTAAAATATAGGAATGTTGAAGTTGAATTGTACCTTGAAGGGAGTGGTGCCTCTAGAGTGGCTGCCGGATGAATATGCGTCGCCCGTGGGCATCCGCCACAGGATTTGAGCAAAGTTGTCTATATTTTCATTCCTCTATCATTCGAGGGCTTCTTCAAGAAATATTTTGATAGGATATCCTACTCCCTCATATTTCATTTCGCCTGCCATGGGAGGCCTTCGGGGTTTGCAATGATGATATTGCAAGGGTTCAACCAAATCGAACACTAACTCCTTATACCTTGACCTCGTTGGGGACATGCAAAGAAAAAAGCAGAGAAATATCAAACCGCTTTGATACCAATGATCGAAATTTAACAAGGATGTTGAAAAAATACATATGTAATCACAAATACAAAGATTCAACATAAATAATATTCCATTTCATTAATATCGAATACTGAAACTTATTTCAGACAGAATTGAAAGGAAATAGCTCTCGTGATGGTAGCTTATCTCTGAGAAGAGATGTGGCAGATACATGCCTCTGAACTTTGTTACAATGAGGCTCAAAGGCCTTTTTATTATTGAACAATAAGAGAAAACCCTAAACAACTAAAACCCTAACTCGAGGAGATGTAACACCAAGAGTTTATGGGCCTAGTTGGGGTTAGTTGAGCAGCCAAATTCCCAGGGTCATATGTTGGTCATATTATCTTTGTTTGGTGCGTATGATACCTCATTAGAAAGATCTCTCTGAGGATTATAGGTTTTGTTTCAGTCCCATGCCATTTTCTAAGAGACTGCAACGAACCTAAAAAATGTCGTTTAGGGGGACAAAATTTCTCCAGAAGTTCAGGACTTGAGTGGGTGGCCACCAATATCCACCTAGATCATTCATCCCCCCTTAGGAAGCAATGGTCCCCATTGTGTACTGAACCTCCATGAGGTGCGGAAATTTATGTTGAATCTCATCCTTGGTGAACCACTTTCCCTGGTAAAGGAGTTGGCCTGCTTTGAAAACTCGATATAGCTGGATTTGATGTTGGCGAGTGCTATTAAGATGTGTGTCCATGATTCGATCAGTTGTAGCCCGTTCCATGCAGTTTGGATTTAACTCTGTCGGCGTGAGTTTTTCTGCAATGTCGAATGTGTGCAGTAATGGTGGAAAGTATGGCCGAAGGCGATCCAAATTGAACACTGGGTATAGGAAAATGAAGGGGGGAATGGTGAGATCAAAAGAATTTTCTCCCACCACCTTGATGATGGTGTAAGGCCCATAAAATAATGGTCTGAGTTTCCAGTGGGCTCCAGTTAAGCGTTCTTTCTGCAAATGCAACCAAACTTTTTCGCCCACTCGAAAACTTGTGTGGCACCCGATGTTTATCATGTCACTATCTGTACTTGGCATTGGATTTATCCAATATTTCATGAACTGATTTGCAGATTTTATGAATGCTCTCAATGAAGTTTTTCACCTTGTCAGCTTCAGACTGGACATGAGACAAATCTGCCTGAGTAGCTGCAAATGGCATGGCTACGTCAATGGGTCATAGTTGCTAGAATCCCAAGCCCACTTGAAAGGGGTTGTGTCTGGTTGAGTTGTGAAGAGCCCGATTATAGCCATGTTGTACATAGGGGAGTCTCTCATCCAATGTGCATGGATGATTTGAGTTGTAATTGTGAAAAATGTGTATGATCATCCCGTTGACGACCTCAGCTTGGCCGTCAGTTTGGGGATGGAAAGATATGGACTTGGTGAGCTTGGTGTCCAACATCGACCAGAGGATGGAAAAAAATGTACTGAGGAAACTTCTATCCAAATCTTAGATGATAGAATGTGGGATCCCAAAGTGTACCCACACTTGTTCAAAGAAGAGTTTAGTGGTTGCTTCTGTTGTGATATTCTTCTTGTAGGTCGCCATAATGGCCATTTTCGAGAATCTATTGATGACCACAGAAACACAATCATTGCCATGCTTAGTAGAAGGAAGGCCTGGCATGTAATCCATGGGTATGGATTCCCAAGGTCAACTAGGGGTAGGCAATGGAGTATAGAGGCCTTTCTTCTTGATGCTCATTTTTGGAATGGCCCAGGAAGTGCAGGACCTGATGTACTTATCGACATCCTATCGAAGGTTTTTCCAATAGAAATAATTATAAAATAATTCTAGTATTTTCTCGACCCCAAAATTATCGACAACCCTACTATAGTGTGCTTTATAAATCATCTTGGCACGCTCGATTGAAGGAACACAAAGGTGTCCTAGGTGACATCGTAGTGCATCCTAGAGGTGAAAATTTGGTACTTTCTTACCCTATAAGAGCATCTTGTATGTGTGGCCGAATTCTAGATTGCTTTTGTAAAGAGGTGACCAATCGAAAGTCTTGTGCACACAAGTGTTGAGCATGGTGGTTAGTGCCACAATCGGTGGCCGGTTGAGGTAGTCTACAGCATTATTAGTGCTTCCCTTCTTGTAATTGATGTTCAAATGAAACTGTTGCGGGTATTTGGACCACTTCTGATGGAAATTGTTGTCCAACTTCCCTTGTGTCTGTATGAACTTCAGGGGTCAGTGGTCTGTGTGGATGATCGTTTCGTTCCCCAAAATGGAATGTTTCCATTGTTGGCAAGCCTACATAATGGAAGACATCTCTTTGTCATAAGTGGGATACTTTCGGACTGTGTCAGAAAGTGTCTCACTGTGATATGCCACTGGATGCCCCTGTTGAGTAAAAATTTCCCCAATAGCATATTCAGAGTCATTTGTCTTGATCTCAAATAGTTTTTTCAAGTATAGTAATGTGAGCACGGGTGCAGAGCAGTTGCAGTATTTAAACTCTACGAACACCTTCTGTTGAGATTTATACCAAAATATTTTTTCTTTCGCTCCTTCCTTGGTGACTTGACTCAAGGTCCAAGTGATATGAGAGAACCCCAACATGAACTTGTGATAGAAATTGGCAAGACCCAAAAAGTTGCGGAGCTCTATTAGAGTGGTTGGGGCTGGCTAATCACGAATGACTTGGATCTTGACTAGATTCACATGAACCCCCTCCTCATCAATAAAGTATCCTAGATACTGAACCTGGATCATGAAAAAAGTGCACTTCTCCAAATTGGCACACAACTTGTGTTGCCATAGTGTTTGGAGGACCTGTCAGATCTGGTGGAGGTGCTCTTCCCAAGTCTAGCTGAAGATCAGGATGTCATCCAAGTACACCGCTACAAATGAGTTGGTGAATGGCTACAAGATTTTGTCCATCAGCCTCATGAAGGTTGTGGGAGAATTATTCAACACGAAAAATATGGCCAACCGTTAAGAAAGGCCCTAATTGTATTTGAAGGAAATATTCCACACATTAGAGGGTTCGATTGGTACCTGGTGATATCCAGACTTCAAGTTGATCTTGATGAAATATTCCCCCCCCCCCCTTGATTTGGTCCATAAGGTCATTAGTCCATGGGATCGGATACCTATTATGGCCAATGAATTTATTCAATGCCCAATAGTCAATACAAAGTCTCCAAGTCCCATCCTTCTTATGCACAAACATGATCGGGCTCCCACAGAGCGATGGATTTGGTCGGATATGACCTGTCTGCAGCAACTCCTGAGTTTGCCTCTTGATTTCGTCATTCTCTAGAATAGAGTGCCAATAGATTGGTCCATTGGGAAGCTCCATACCTGAGCTCATATGGATGGAGTGCTTGACCTAATAGTGCAGAGAAACCCCTTTGGGTGAGGAGAAAATTTCCTTGTATTCCTCCACGAATTTGTCCTTCTGCCATTGCCACGCAGGGGAGCCTTGTTTGGATGTTGTGGCCACAATATTCCTCTTTCCCTGTGGGTAAATTGTAATGAAAAAAAATTTCCTTATTTGGAAAATAATCTTACTGCATCACTTTGAAGTAATCGAAGATGTGGCAGAAGGAAGTACTACCTCTGGTATCCTGTACAACTTATTTCCCAAAGTAATAATAACAAAATGAGGCCTAGAATCATACATATCATGTAGCTTCCAAAAGTATGGTTGGCATAATAATACATAATAAACTTCAAGAGGAGCAACATCACATAGTACCTCATCTGTGAAGGGCTTGATGTTGTAGGGAAGGCAACACTGCGGGCTGACGCGGAGATATCTTCATTGGTGAAACCACCTGATGGTATATGACTGTAGGTGTGCTGTGGTTGGTAGGCTGAGCTACTTCACGACCTCTGTTGAAATGAGGTTCTTTTGGGTTCAAATATTGAAAATGAGTTGCAGTGGAGAACCATTCACCCATGTCTGGGAATGGAAGAGGCGCTCCCCCTCCTCTGGATCCTCGGGCTCCTCCCTTTGGAGCTTGGTGGTGGCAACGATGACACTGGGTTCCAATTCAGATGCCTTCAGCTTGACCACCAATGACTGTTTGTCCTGACACTTACTTGTGTTGTGAGTGGAGATTTTATGAAATTCACACCACTACCCTGTGTCCTTCTTTGGCTTTGTGGTGTTGTTATTTTCTTGTTGCTTAGGCAGGTTGTCTTGAGTCACCTCGCTTTGTCTTTTCCCCTTGTTTTATGGTTTGGGGACGCCTTTCCCCGGCTTCAGATTCATAGATCCAAAGTCTTGCTTCTTCTGCTTAAATTTCTGCTCGATCTTGGCGGCTTATCGATATGCTATGCCAAGCGAGGTAATGTCGAGGAAATCCATTTCCTCTTGAATGTATCTATGCAAACAACTATGGTACTTGAGAACCAAATGTTTCTATGAATCTATAATACCTAACTTTGTGCATAGGTTATGTAACAAATTCGTCAACTCGTGCACATCTTTATCCCTTTGCTGTCGTAGCGTGGTACATTGGATATACTTGTCCTCATAGCTCCCCATGGGGTAATATTGTTCCTTGATGCAATCTCGGAATGAATTCCAAGTGGGTGCGACTGAAGAAAGTGAGGGTTCTTCCTCATACCTTTGTTCATAGTAGGTTTCCCACCAATATTTGACACAGGGAGGGGTTTGAGGAGTGCAAAGGTAATCTTTTCTCGATTGGAGAAATCATTGACCGAAAAATATCCTTCCAGAAAATTAAACAATCTATCTACGGCGTTTTCATATATTTGGCCTTCAAATACAGGAATGTTGAAGTTGACTTATACCTTGAAGGGAGTGGTGCTTCTAGAGTGACTGCCGGATGAATATGAGTCACTCGTGGGCATCTGCCACATTATCTAAGAAAATTTGTTTATCATTTCATTCCTCTGTCGATCTAGGGATTCTTCGAGAAATATTTTGATAGGATATCTTGCTCCCTCATCTTTATTTTCACCCACCATGGCCAGCCCTCAGGGTTTGCGATGCTAATTTTTCAAGGGTTCAACCAGATCGATCCCTAACTCCTTATACAGTTACCTCTTTGGGGACATGCATATAAAAAAACAGAGAAATATCAGATCACTATGATACCACCGATCTGAATTTAATAAGGAATTAGACATAATACACATATTATATATATATATATATATATATCTATGTATGTATGTATGTATGTATGTATGTATGTATGTATGTATGTATATGCAACAGAAATAATATTCCATTTCATTAATATCAAATATTGAAAATGCTTACAGAAAAAATTGAAAGGAAGTAGCTCTAGCGATGGTAGCTTATCTTTGAGAAGAGATGTGGTGGCTACATGCCTCTAAACTATGTTACAATGAGGCTCAAGGGCCTTTTTATTGTTGAACAATAAGAGAAAACCTTAAACAACCAAAACCTTAACCCGAGAAGATGTAACACCAAGAGTTTATGGGCCCTGTTGGGGTTAGTTGGGTAGCCAACTTCCTGGGGTTGTAACTTGGTCATATTATCTCCGTTTGGCGCATATGATACTTGATTGGAAATATATCTTTGAGGACTACAAGTTTTTCCATAGTCCCTTGCCTCTATATAAGGGACTACATCGGACCTGAAAAACGTTGTTTAGGGGGTCAAAATTTCTCCAGAAGTTTCAGACTCGAAAATTTCTAAAAATAGTAAATAAAAAAACTGATGAAAATTTCTAGGTGGAATAGGTGGGTTGCAACCAATATCCACCAGTATTATTCCTCCCCCCTTAGTAAGCAATGGTCCCCATTGCATGCAGAGCCTCCATGAGGTGGAAAAATTTCTGTTGAACCTGGTCCTTGGTGAACCACTTGCCCTGGTGAAGGAGTTGGCTTGCTTTGAAAACTTGATATATCTAGATCTGATGTTGGCGAGTGCTCTTAAGTTGTGTTTCCATGATCCAATTAGTTGAAACCTAGTCCATGTAGTCTAGATTTAACTCTGTTGGCGTGAGTTGTTCTGCAATGTAGGATGTGTGTAGTAATAGTGGAAAGTATGGCCGAAGGCGATCCACATTGAACACTAGGTGAAGTCCAAGGAATGGGGGCATTCTAAGCTCAAAATAATTGTCTCCCACCACCTTGATGATGGTGTAATTCCCATAACGAAGTGGTATGAGTTTCCGATGGGCTCCGGTTAAGCGTTCTTTCTGCAAATGTAACCAAACTTTGTCGCCTACCTAAAATTTGTGTGGCACCTGATGTTGATCATGTTGCTACTTGTACTTGGCATCATATTTCTCCAATATTTCATGAACCTGTTGGCGAATGTGCTGAATGTGCTCAATGAAGTTGTCCACTTTGTCAGCTTCAGACCGGACATGATCCGAATCTTCTTGAGTAGACGCAAATGGCATGGCTATATTAATAGGACATAGTGGCTAGAATCCCAAGCCCACCTGAAAGGGGTTGTGGCCAATTGAGTTGTGGAGAGATCAGTTATAGATGTGATATACATAGGGGAGACTCTCATCCCATGTGTGTGGATTATTTGAGTTGTACATGCGCAAAATGTGTATGATCATCTTGTTGACGACCTCTATTTGGCCATCAGTTTGGGGATGGTAAACTTTGGACTTGGTGAGCTTGGTGTCTAGCATCGACAAGAGAATGTACCAAAATGTACTAAGGAACTTGCTGTCCCGATCTGAGATGATAGACTGTGAGATCCAAAAGTGTACCCTTACTCGTTCAAAGAAGGGTTTAGCGATGGCTTCTGTTGTGATATTATTTTTGCAGGCCACCATAATGGCCATCTTCGCATTAGGGGAATTTTGAGGTCTAAAATGGGCCTCCTAAGGAAATTATAAAATAATAGTGGAAAAAATCAAATAAGATTTGATGACATCATCAAATTTTAGAGGGAAAAATGGAAAAACTACTTTTTCAACTCATATTTTCAACTTATCTCCCAAAGTTTTTACTCAAATTTCGAGTGGGAGTACTCGTTGGATGAGAAATTTAATTCCCCATCCAAGGAGTACCCATGTTGCATACTTTCGATGGGTCCTACTACACGAAAAATGGGAAATACATAAAAAAACGTGATTACAATCACGTTTTTTGTGTATTTCTCATTTTTCGTGTAGTAGGACCCATCAAAAGTATGCAACATGGGTACTCCTTGGATGAGGAATTAAATTTTGCATCCAACGAGTACTCCCACTCGAAATTTGAGTAAAAACTTTGGGAGATAAGTTGAAAATATGAGTTGAAAAAGTAGTTTTATTATTTTATTATTTTTTAATCTTTTTACCCTTTTACTTAAAAAATGGTGAAGCATCCCCCATGGTTGACATCATCATCTTGAATCCTATTGGTTTTTATAAAGTTTATTTTTGTTGTACATTTTTCTTATGAGGCCCATTTTAGACCTCAAAATTCCCCTAATGAGAATCTGTCAACGACCACAGAAACACAATCGTTACTTTTCTTAGAAGAAGGAAGGCCTGACACGTAATCTATGGATATGGATTCCAAAGTTCGACTAGGGGTAGGAAAAAGAGTATAGAGGCCTTTATTCTTGATGGTCGGTTTGGAAATGACGCAGGTAGTGAAAGACTTGATGTTCTTCCCGACATCATGTCGAAGGTTCGGCTAACAAAAATACTTCTACAGTACTACCAATATTTTCTCGACCGCGAAATGGCCAATGCCCTGACTGTAGTGCACTTCTTAAATAATCTTGGCACACTCTCTTCAAGGAACACAAAGGTGTCCTAGGTGACATAACAGTGAATCATAGAGATGAAAATTTGGAACTTCCTTACCCTCCAAGGGTGTCCTGTATGTGTGGTCGAATTCTGGATCAATTTTGTAGAGAAGTGGCCAATTAGAAGTCTCGTGCTTACAATAGTTGACCACAGTGGTTAGCACCATGATTGGTGGTCGACTGAGGCAGTTTGCAACATTATTGGTGTTTCCCTTGTAATTTTTTCTCAAATGAAATTGTTGTGGGTATGTGGACCACTTCTGATGGTTATCGTTATGCAACTTCCTTTGTGTTTGTATGAACTGTAGGGGTCGGTGGTCTATGTGGATGACCGTTTCCTTCTCCAAAATGTAATGATTCCATTTTTGGCAAGCTTTCACTATGGAATACACCTATTTTTCATGCGTGGGATACTTCCAGAATGTGTCGGAAAGTGTCTCACTGTGATATGCCACTAGATGCCCCTGTTGAGTAAGAATTTCCCCAATAGCATAGTCAGAGGCATCTGTCTCGATCTGAATCAATTGTTGCAAGTATGTTAATGTGAGCATTGGTGCAGAGAAAAGGCGATGTTAAAATCTATGAATGCCTTATGTTGAGATTCAGACCAAAATAATTTTTCTTTCGTTCCTCCCTTGGTCACTTGACTCAAGGGCCAATTGATATGAGAGAATACAAACACAAATTTGCGGTAGAAATTGGCAAGACCCAGAAAGCTACGGAGCTCTATTAGAGTGGTTGGGTCTGGCCAATCCAGAATGACTTGGATCTTGGATTTATTTGCATGCAACCCCTGGTCATCAACAATGTATCCCATATACTAAACCTGGGTCATGCCAAAAGTGAACTTCTACAAATTGGCACACAAATTGTGTTGCCGTAGTGTTTGGAGGACTTGTCAGATGTGGTGGAGGTGCTCTTCCCAAGTCTGGCTGAATATTATCATGTCATCCAAGTACACCATTACAAATGAGTTGGTGAATGGCTGCAATATGTCATCCATCAGCCTCATGAAGGTTGCCAGAGCATTAGTCAACCTGAAAGGCATGACCAACCATTCGAAAAGGTCCTCCTTCGATTTGAAGGAAGTCTTCCACAAATCAGAGGGTTTGATTGGTTCCTAGTGATACCTAGACTTCAAGTCGATCTTTTTCAGCACCAATAGTCAATACAAAGTCTCCAAGTCCCATCCTTCTTTTGCACCAACCCAATCAGGCTCCCAGAGGGCGATGAACTCGGCCGAACGTGACCTTTCTGCAGCAGCTACTGAATCTTCATCTTGAATTCTTCGTTCTCGAGAATAGAGGACCGATATATTGGTCCATTGGGAAACGATGCACCTGGTGTCACATCGATGGAGTGCTTGACCGGACAATGCAGAGAAACCCTTGTGGGTGAGGAGAAAAGTTCCTTGTATTCCTCCATGACTTTGTCAATATGCTGCTTCCGCATAGGGGGGCCCTGTTTGGAGGCTAAAACCACAATCTTATTCTTGCCTTGCTGGCGAATCACAATGAAAAAAAATTCCTGGTTTGGGAAATAATCTTACTGCATTTCTTTTCTATAATGAAAGAGATGGAGGAAGGAAATACTACCTCTAGTATCTTGCACAACTTATTTCCTAAACTAATAATAATCGAACGAGGCCTAGAATCATACATAGCATTTCGCTTCTAGAAGTATGGTTGGCCTAATAATACATCAAATAATTCAAGAGGAGAAACATCACACAATACCTCATCCATGAAGGGATTGATGCTGTAGGGAAGGCAACACTGCTGGCTGACACAAAGATCTCTTCACTGGTGAAGCCACCAGATGGTATACGACTCGTGGTGTGTTGTGGTTGATAGTTCGAGTCACTTCATGGCCTATGCTGAAATGTGGTTCTTTTGGCTTCCGTTATTGAAAATAATTGTAGTGGAGAACCCTTCACCTACATCTGGGAATGGAAGTAGCACTCCCCCTCCTCTGGATCCTCGGGCTCCTCCCTCTGGAGCTTGGTGGTGGAAATGGTGGCACTGGGTTCCATATCAATGATCTAATTCCCTTTGTCATTCCCCTTGTCCATTTCTGACTCATAATCAAAACATGCATATGATTCAGATGCCCCCCACTCGGCCACCATTGATTGTTTGGCCTAACACTCACTTGTGTTGTGAGTGGAGCTTTTATGAAATTCACACCACTTCCTCGTGTCCTTCTTTGGATTTGTGGTGTTTTTCTTCACTTGCTGCTTTAGCGGGTTGTCCTGAGTTGCCTCACTTTATCTTTTCTCCTTGTTATACAGTTTGGGGGTGCCTTTCCTCGACTTTGGATTTGCAGATCCAAAATCTCGCTTCTCCTATTTAAATTTCTACTTGATCTTGGCGGCATATCGATATGCCGCGGCAAGCGAGGTAATGTCAAGGAACTCCATTTCCTCCTGAATGTATCTATGCAAACAACTGCCTTACTTGAGCACCAAATGTTTCTCCGAATATTTATGTTATGAAACCAAATCACAAAATAGAAGAAAAGATATATCAATGACTCATAAATAAGGATCTTCGAGGGGGAAACCTCCTTTAGATCATAAATGAAAAATTATTGGATGAACAAATGAAAAAGCCTAGCTGACCTAACAATAATAATGTAAGGGCACAATAATAACAATATGGGGACTACAGGGGTACAATAATAACAATAAGGAGGATACACTAACAAAAATAAGGGACTACACTAGTAATATAGGGCCCTAACATGCCTCTATCCTTCAAAAAAGTTGTGTTCTCAATGCTTAAGTAGTTTTGGATGCTTGTGCATAAAATTCTCATCCTCCCATGTGGAATCTTCAATGGGTAAGTTCTTCCACTTGATGAGATACTCTGAAATTGATCGATTTTATAGCTGTGGAGTTCTTGTTTCCGTGACTACTTTATGTTTCAATATGATTTTTACTTCCTCATCAAATTATATCAATATTGTTTGAACCAGAAGTTTGTCACCTATAACCTTCTTCAAGGAAAACATGGAAAACTGGGTGCACTCGGGAAGATGCAGGAAGCTCCAATTTGTATGCCATAGTACCAATATTTTGCAACACCTTGTAAGGACCATAGTACTTTGGCGATAATTTATTATCCTTCTTAGCTTGCTTGAAGTGTCTTCCCATTAGGTAAGGTCGCCATTTATTTAGTGCATGTAGTATTGACAACATTTCCTTCTCATAAATAAATTTATGTAAATATTCTCCTTTGATTGGACAGTTTTCAAAAGAAATGGGTCTTCCTTATTACAATAAAAAAACACCAATTCCATTTCCCGAGGCATCACATTCCACAATAAAGGTTTTTGTGAAGTCTGGCATAGCTAAGACCTGTGCTTGGCACATTTCCTCTTTAAGATGTTCAAAGGCCTTAGTTTCTTCAGGAGTCCATGAAAATGCATCTTTCTTCAATAATGTTGTTAGAGGTGATTCTATTTTCACATAATTCTTAACAAACTTTCAATAATACCCTGCTAACCCGAGAAATGCTCGCAACTTGTTTATGGTTGTGGGGAATTTCCATTCCTTAATGAGTTTAATTTTGTTAGGGTCTACCTTAAGAGCCTCCTGATATACAATATGACCCAGATACCTCCTCTTGTACTCCAAAGAAACATTTGGAGGTTTTTGCATATAATTGTTTCTCCTCCAATAGTTTGAGCACCTTGTAAACATGTTGAACATGATCTTTCCAAGACTTGTTGTAGATTAATATATCATCAAAAAATACTAACACAAATTTTATAAGGAAGGGTTTGAAAATAGAATTCATCAACCCTTGAAATGTAGAAGGTGCATTTGTAATGCCAAAATGCATGACCAAAAATTCATAATGACCCTCATTATTTCGAAATGTTGTTTTCGGAATGTCTTAAGTCTTCATTCTAATTTGATGATATGTTGAAAGCAGTTCCAAATTGGTGAAATAAATTGCTCCATGTAATGCATCCAATAATTCATCAATCAAATGAATGGGAGATTAATCTTTAATAGTGAGCTTATTGAGCTCCCTATAATCTGGACACATGCGCCATGATCCATCCTTCTTATGCACCAATACTACTGGAGCAGAGAAAGAACTCTGAATAGGTTGAATTGTACGAGCCTCTAGAATTTCTCCAATCATATGTTCAATTTCTATATTTTGGACATAAGGTTATTTGTAAGGCCTGATGTTTGGAGGAACACTTCCTGGAATCATATTAATAGCATGATCATGATGACTAATAGGTGGGAGTCCTTTGGGAGTTTCAAACAACTTGGAATGATTGTCCAAGACTTTTTGGAGATCTAGAGAAATAGATGATTTTGATGTTGGAACTTCTAGTGATCATAATTTTGCAATGACGCCTCGTTGTTATTTGTTCAGAAGATTTTTCATGACATTATAGCTTATTATCTTTCTCAGATTTCCTGTGATACCCCATAATTCAACTTCCTTTCATTCCAAAAAAAAATTCAAGAGAAGTTCTTGAAAATTAAAAGCTACCATCCCCAAATATTGTAACCATTGTACTCTTAATGTAACATTAGTACCACCCATTGGAATGGAAAGTGTTGGACTATTCAATACATATTCCCCCATGTTTAGATTGATATTATGGCACTTTCCAGAGCAATTTATAGTTCATCCATTTTCCACCATCACTTGACACTCTAGCACAGGGTGTAGGAAGAAATTAAATTCCTTGGCTACCTTAAAATGAATAAAATTATGGGTACTACCCGAATCAATAAGCACTATTAAATTTTTATTCTTGATATGTCCTTCTATCTTAAGAGTTTGAGGAGTGGTAATTCCTGCTAATGCATTATAGGATATTGTCGGATTCATTTCTTCTTCCTCTAGGGTTGGTTCCTAGTGTATATCCTCTTCTTTTGAAGTTTCTTGTTCCTTTTCTTCCTCGTAAAAATATATGTAAAATAATTTCTTCTCATCACACTTATGAAAAAAAACTTTTAATTTATTCTATCACAACTATAAACCCCCCCCCCCCCCCCCTTTTTTTTCTGCCAATTGTTGTGTCGTCAACCTTGTAGGCTGTGGAAGTATAGGAGTAGCAACACTTCCAACTTTATAGTTGTGAGTGGTAGGCTTCCTTGTCAGCATAATTTTGATTTCAATTTTTATTTCCAACTTGAATTCCTTCTCCAATGTATCAGATTCCCAAAGGCAAACCTCATGTTGGATGTTATCCTTTAGAGTCCCTATGAAGAATGAATCCTATGTTCCTCTGGAATATTATTTACCCTTATATTGAATTTTTTAAAGTCCTCAATGTGCTCCATCATTGAACCATTTTGTTTGAGATTTTCAATTGGCTAAAGAAGGTGTTGCTCTTTGTATCCTCATAATTTGATATCATTTCCTCTATAAAAATTGACCAAGTGACCAGTGGTTTACGAGAAAAAAGCCATTGATACCATACAAACTGTTTTTTTACTAAATATAAAGTTGCAATGCATACCTTTTATGTGTTTTGCATATTAAGGAGCTCAAAGTATTCCTCGATTTGTAGTATCCAAGTTATTGGATCCTTTCCATAAAACTTCATCATATCCATCTTTGGAATATGGCGGGTCTTAAATCCAACATTATATTCTATAAAACCATGATTAACATTTGTTTTTATTCTCACCATGAGTTTCCTCTACTACCTTTTCGCCATTAGGAATAATTTCTTGTAGTAACTTTTTCAAACCTTCAATGTTTGTTTTTAGAACATTCTTCATGTATTCCATGTTTCCTTTCAGTTTTTCTTATATACCATCGATCTTAGCTTCCATTCCATACATATTAGCTTCCACACCCTTAATCCTAGCTTCCATTCCATTCTTCAAACTATCCATCTTAGCTTCCACTCCTTTCTTCAAACCATCCATTGTAGCTTCCATGCCTTTCTTCAAGCCATCTATGTTGCCTTCTATACCATCCATATTAGCTTCCACACCATCCATGTTAACTTCCACGACATCCATCTTAGCTTCCCTGCTTTCTTCAAACCATACATCTTAGCTTCCACGCCTTTCTTCAAACCATCCATCTTGGCTTCCATTTCATTTTTTGTTACTATTTGCGAGAGAAAAAAATGTTGCACTTGTTCTTGTAATTTGATATATCATGTTGCACTTATTCCTCTTCACGAGTCATAGTAGAGCCTTCTGAGGGCTTAATGGGTGTTGAATTATTTTTCGGGGAATTTTAGAACCAATTAATGATATCTATGCTTCAATATTCCCTTGGAATCACTTCAAAATAATTTTTCAAACAAGACTTATGATTTTTTTAAAAACCATACATACATTTTTCTTGCTTTTGAGGAGCTCGATATTGAAACTGATGTATCTTTGTAATTTCAGATCCCCAAGTTTTTATCTTCAGTCCTTTAGTATCCCTATGAATCTTCTTTGCAATGCCACAAGTCAGACATGATTTTGATTCTTCAAGGTACAATTCTACTCAATCTCCCACAATGGCCTAATTATGGACTTGTTCAATAGAGTGAACTTGTACAATATGCCACGTGTCACTGTTTCCTCCTTCGGCTTTAAAGTTGATAAAGAGGAAACTACAATCCGTTTACATTCGGTCACCTTTTACAGAATTCCAATCCGATTCTCAGAGCGAGAGTGATGACGATTTTCCCAAGGTCACCCCTTTTAGATGAAATTCAAGAGCCTACAAAAACCCTAACTTCCACAGATCATATCTCCGAAAATATTGTGAACCAATATCTGAAATTTTTCCATGAAGTTTCTCCGGATTTCAATGCAAATGGGGCTTTTTTAGCTTTTGAACCTTCGTAGAACAAAAGTTATAGCGAAAATTCCACGATGACCTATTTTAAGCATTGAAACCCTAGAATCCAAAGCTCTGATACCAAATGTTATGGAACCAACTCACAAAATAGAAGAAAATATAGATTGACGACTTATAAATAGGCCTATTCGAGGGGGCATCCTCCTTTACATTACATAAATGAAAAATTATTGGATGAACAAATGAAAAAACGTCCTTTATATATATAGGAGTCCATGGGGTCACAATATAATCCTAGCCTACCTAACAATAATAATGTAAGGGAAAAATAATAACAATATGGGGACTAAAGGGGCACAAAAATAATAATAAGGGGGATACACAAAAAAAAATAAGGGACTACACTAGTAATATAGGGCCCTAACACTTTAATGCCCAATTTTGTGCATAGGGTATGGAACAAATTCATCAACTCGTGCACATCTTGATCCCTTTGCTACCATAGCGTGGTCCATTGGATGTACTTGTCCTCATAGCTCCCCATGGGGTAATATTGTTCCTTGAAGTCATCTCACAAAAAATTCCAAATGGGTGTGGCTGAAAAAGGTGAGGGTTCTTCCTCATCCCTCTGTTCATAGTAGATTTCCCACCAATATTTGACATGGGGGGCGTATTTGAGGAGCGCAAAGATAATATTTTCTCGATCAGAGAAATCATAGACCGAAAATACCCTTCTAGTAAATTCAACCATCTATCTACGACATCTGCATCAAAGTTGAATTGTACCTTGAAGGGAGTGGTGCCTCTATAGTGACTGCCGGATGAAGATGCATCACCCATGGGCATCCGTCGCAGGATCTGAGCAAATTTGTCTATCATTTCATTCCTCTGTTGCTCGAGGGATTCTTCAAGCAATATTTTGATAGGATCTCATGATCCCTTGTCTTTATTTTCACCTGACATGGGAGGCCATCGGGGTTTGCGATGCTAATATTGTAAGGGTTCAACCAGTTCGAGCCCTAACTCCTTATACACTGACCTCGTTGGTGACATGCACAGAAAAAAACAGAGAAAGAGCAGACCTCTATGATATCACTGATCCAAATTTAATAAAGATGAGAAATAATACATATATAATAAAAAATACAGAGATGTAACAAAAATAATATTCCATTTCAATAATATCAAATACTGAAAACTCTTACAGATAGAATTGAAAGGAACTAGCTCTAGTGATGGTAGACTATCTATAAGAAGAGATCTGGTTGCTACATGCCTCTGAACTGTGTTACAGTGAGGCTTAAGTGCCTTTTTATTATTGAAAAATAAGAGAAAACCCTAAACAACTAAAACCCTAACCCGAGGAGATGTAACACCAAGATTTTATGGGCCCCGTTGGGGTGAGTTGGGCAACCAACTTCCTGGGGTCGTAACTTGGTCATATTATATCTGTTTGGCGCGTATGATACCTCATTGTAAATATTTCTCTGAGGAATACAATTTTTGCTACAATCTACTACCTCTGGCTATGGGATTGTGGAAGACCTAAAAAAACTCCGTTTAGGAGGTCAAAATTGCTCAGGAATTCCAGGACCCAAAAATTGCTAAAAATAGTAAATAAGAAAACTGATGAAATTGTCTAAGTGGAATATATGGGTGACCACCAATATCCACCTGGATCACAAGGGCCCACCACAAATCTTGTATTACTCGAAGATATATTTCTAACGAGGTATCATACGTGCCAAACAAAGTTCATATGACCAAGTTACGACCCTCAGAAGTTGGTTGCCCAACTAACCCCAATAGGGCCCACAAACTCTTGGTGTTCCATCTCCTAGGGTTAGGTTTTTGGTTTTTTAGGGTTTTCGTTTGATGTTCAATAATAAAAATGAACTTAAGTCTGATTGTAACATAGTTCAAAGGAATCTAGCCACCACATCTCTTCTCAGAGATAAGCTACAATTTCTGGAGCTAGTTTATTTACATTCTATGTAAGCACATTACAATTATTTGATATTAATGAAATGATAATTTATTTTTGCTGCATCTTTGTGTTTATGTTTATATTTTTATTTTGTGTGTTCTTGCATAATTCTATGATCTAGGTGGATATTGGTGGCCATCCGCCTATTCCACTTGGGGCCCCACCATTGTCTCTTTCAGTTTTTTCACAACTTATTATTTTTAGCAGTTTTTCGGGTCCTGAAATTTCGGAGCCGTTTTGAAGCCCCAAATGGAGATAGTATGCCAAAGTTACATCCCCGGGAAGTTGAAACACCAATTTACCCAAACGGGGCCCATAGTTTGGCGCTTCATCTCCTAGGGTTAGGTTTTTGGAAGTTTAGAGTTCTCCATTGTTTCTCCATAATAAATAGGCCCTCCAACCTCATTGTAACACAGTTCAGAGGTCTGTAGCCGCCACATCTCTTCTCAGAGATTCACTACCAACACCCTAGATATTTTTTTTCCATCATGTTTGTAAGCATATTTCTGTGATTTGATATTAACAAAATGAAGCCTTATTTCCACTATATTTCTATGTTTATGGTTATTTCTGTATTCTGTTGCGTTCCTGCATAAATCCGGATCAATGGTATCAGAGCGGTCTGCTTTTTCTCGATCCTTATTTGCATGTCCCCAACGAGGTCGGGGTATAAGGAATTAGGGCTCAATGTGGTGGAACCTTTGCAAGATCAGCCTCGCAAACCCCGACGGACGCCCATGGGGGAAGAAAAGAAAGATGAGGGAGCAGGAGATTCTATCAAAATATTTCTTGAGGAGGCCCTCGAAAAACAAAGGAACACGATGATGGATAAATTTTCCCAGATCCTTCAACGACTGCCCACTGGCGGCGCATCTGCATCCAACATCCACTCTGGAGGCGTGACTCCCTTTAAGGTACAAGTAAACTTTGACATTCCCATATTTGAGGGTCAAATAGATGCATATGTCGTAGATAGATGGTTGAATCTATTAGAAGGACATTTCTTGGTTCATGACCTTTCCGACCTAGAGAAGATTATTTTTGCACTCCTCAAAGCTACCCCCCATGTCAAGGACTGGTGGAAACCTACTGTGAGGAAAAGGATGAGACAAAACCCTCTTTGTTCTCAGCCATACCCACTTGGAATTCTTTCTGAGATGCCATCAAGGAACAATACTATCCCTTGGGGAGCTATGAGGACAAATACATAAAATGGACCATGCTGCGACAACAAAGGGATCAAGATGTGCATGATCTAATGAATCCGTTCCATACCTTGTGGATAAAGTTGGGTATCAAAGATTCAGAGAAACATTTGGTGCTAAAGTATCGAGTTTTTCTGCACAGATACATTCAGGAGGAAATGGAGTTCCTCGAAATATCCTCGCTTGGTACGACATACCGGTATGCTGCCAAGATTGAGTAGAAATTTGAACAGAAGAAGCGAGACTTTGGATCTGCGAATCAAAAGCAAGGGAAAGGTTCCCCCAAACTGCAAAAAAAGGACAAATCCAAGGCATGGTGGCCCAAGACAACCTGCCAAAGACACAAGAAAATAACAACACCGCGAAGCCAAAGAAGGACATGGGAAAGTGGTGTGAGTTCCATAAGAGATCCACTCACAACACAAGTGAGTGTCGGGCCAAGCCGTCGCTGGTGGCCGAGATGAGGGCGCTGAATTAGATGCATACTTTGACTCTGAATCAGAACCTGGCAAGGTGAATGACAATGGGAAGCAGATTATTGATGCAGAGCCCAATGCCACTATTGCCACTACGAAGATCCAGAAGGAGGAACCAGAATATCCAGAGGAGGCAGAGCGTCTCTACCACTCCCAGATGTGGGTAAAGGGTTCCCTGATATGGTTCATTGTCGACAATGGGAGCCAAAAGAACCTCATTTCAGCAGATGTCGTGAAGTGATTGGGCTTGACGACCACATCGCACCCACAACCATACACCATCAGGTGGCTTCACCAAGGACGGGATCTCCGCGTCAGACAACAATGCGGCCTTCCCTATAGCATCAAGCCCTTCACGGATGAGGTATTGTGTGACATTGCTCCTATTAATGTTTCTGATGTCTTATTAGGCCAACCATACTTTTTGAAGCGACATGCTGTGTATGAGTCCTGGCCTCGCGCTGTTATTGTTACTTTGGGAAATAAATTATATGGGATACCAGAGGTACCACCGCCTCCCACTATCTCTTTGGTTACTACAAAAAAATGCAGGAATTTTTTTTTCCTGATGATCCGCCCCCAAGGCAAGACATGGCTCCTCTGCATGACAACAACAAATGGACAAGGTTGTGGAGGAGTACAGGGACATCTTCACCTCACCCATAGGAGTGCCTCTACACTATTAGGTCAAGCACCCCATTGACCTAACCCCAGGTGCACCACTACCCAATGGACCAATCTATAGGCACTCTGTTATGGAGAATGATGAAATCAAGAGGTAGATTCAGGAGCTGCTGCAAAAAGGTCACATTCGTACAAGTTCATCGCCTTGTGGGAGCCTGATCATGTTGGTACAGAAGAAGGATGGGACTTGGAGAATCTGTATTGATTATCGGGCATTGAACAAGATCACTGTCTGGAATAGGTACCTGATCCCACAGATTGATGACCTTCTGGACCAACTCAAAGGGGAAAAATATTTCAGCAAGATCGACTTGAAGTTTGGGTATCACCAGGTACCAATCGAACCCTCTGATGTGTGGAAGTCTTCCTTCAAAGCCAAGGAGGGCCTTTTCGAATGGATCGTCATGCCTTTCGGATTGACAAATGCTCCCGAAACCTTCATGAGGTTGATGGAGGACATATTGTGTCCATTCACCAACTCATTTATAGTGGTATACTTGGATGACATTTTGATCTTCAGCCAGACTTGGGAAGAGCACCTCCACCACATCTGAGAAGTCCTCCAAACACTGCGGCAACACAAGTTGTGTGCCAATTTGGAGAAGTGCACTTTTGGCATGACCCAGGTTCAACATCTGGGATACATTATTGATGGAAGGGGGGTGCATGTGGATCCAGCCAAGATCCAAGTCATTTGGGATTGGCTAGCCCCAACCAACCTAACAGAGCTTCACAAATTTCTGGGTATTGCTAATTTCTACTGCAGGTTCATGTTGGGATTCTCTCATATCACTTGCCCTTGAGTCAAGTCACCAAGGGAGGAGCGAAAGCAAAATTCTATTGGTTAGAATCTCAACAAAAGGCATTCATAGAATTGAAACATCGCCTTTGTTCTGCCTCAGTGCTCACATTACCAGAATTGCAACAACCATTTGAGATCGAGACAAATGCCTTTGACTATGCTATTGGGGCAGTTCTTACTCAACAGGGGCATCCAGTGGCATATCACAATGAGACATTGTCCAACACAGTTTGAAAGTATCCCACTTATGACAAAGAAATGTATTCCATTGTGTAGGATTGTTGACACTGGAAGCATTACATTTTGGGGAAGGAGACAACCATCCACACATACCACCCACCCCTATAGTTCATATAGACACAAGGGAAGTTGCAGAATGATCGCCATCAGAAGTGGTCCACATATCTGCAACAATTTCATTTGAACATCAAGTAAAATAAGGGTAGCACCAATAATGTTGCAGACTGCCTCAGCCGACCACCGATCGTGGCCATAACCACCATTCTCAACTCTTGTAGGAATGAGACTTCTAATTGGCCGCTTCCCTACAAGAGTGACTACAAGAGTGATCCATAATTCAGCTACAGATACAAGGCACTCTTGGGGGGTATGCAAGTTCCAAATTTTCACCTCTAAGATGCACTATTATGTCACCTGGGACACCTTTGTGTTCCTTCAAGCGAGCGTGCCAAGATGATATGGGAAGCGCACTACAGTCGAGTCGATGGGAATTTTGGGGTCGAGAAAATAGTGGCAGTACTGTAGAAGTATTTCTATTGGCCAAACCTTTGATAGGATGTTGGGAAGTACATCACATCCTGCACTTCTTGCGCCATTGCCAAACCGACCATCAAGAAGCAAGGGCTCTATACTCCGCTACCTACCCCTAGTCGACCTTGGGAATCCATATCCATGGATTACATGTCAGACCTTCCTTCTACTAAGCACGAAAATAACTATGTTTTCATGGTCATCGACAGATTCTCAAAGATGGCCATTATGGCGGCCTGCAAAAAGAATATCACAGCAAAATCCACTGCTAAACTCTTCTTTGAATGAGTGTGGGTGCACTTTGGGATCCCATAGTCTATCATATCAGATCGTGAAAGCAGGTTCCTCAGCATGTTTTGGTCCAACCTCTAGTCAATGTTGGACACCAAGCTCACCAAGTCCACAACTTTCCATCCCCAAACTGATGGCCAAACAGAGGTCGTCAACATGATGATTGTACACATTCTGTGCATGTACAATTCAAAGCATCCACACACATGGGATGAGAGCCTTCCCTATGTACAACACAGTTATAACCGGGCTCTCCACAGCTCAATCGGCCACAGCCCCTTTCAGGTGGGCTTGGGATTCCAGCCACTGTGTCCCATTGATGTAGCCATGCCATTTGCAGCTACTCAGGCCGATTCATCTCATGTCCAATCTTAAGCTGCCAAAGCAAACAACTTCATCGAGCACATTCAGCGCATCCGCCAACAGGTTCATGACATATTGGATAGAGCCAATGCTAGGTAAAAACAATGACATGATCAACATCGAGTGCCACACAACTTCCAGGTGGGCAAAAAAGTGTGGCTACATTTGTAGAAGGAGCGCCTCACTAGACCCCACCGCAAGATTCTCCCACTCCGATATGGGTCATACACCATCACCAAGGTTGTAGGGACCAATGTCTTCAAGCTCAGTATTCCACCATTCCTTGGTCTGCACCCAGTAGTCAATGTAGACCGCCTTCGTCCCTACTTCCCACCTCTATTGGACACCTTTGACATTGCAGAAGAACTCACACCAAAAGATTTAAACCCAGACTGCATGGAACAGGCCACCACAAACTGTATCATGGACATGCAAATCAAGAACACTCGCTGATAGAAGATCCAACTGTATCGGGTTGTCAAAGCTGGCCAACTCCTGCACCAAGGCAAGTGGTTCACCCAGGACCAAGTTCAATAGAAGTTTCCTCATCTCATGGAGGAACTCAACGCAATGGGGACCATTGCTTTCTAAGGGGGGACGAATGATCCAAGTGGATATTGGTGGCCACCTGTCTATTCCACTTGGGGCCCCACCATTGTCTCTTTCAGTTTTTTCACAACTTATTATTTTTAGCAGTTTTTCGGGTCCTAAACTTCCGAGCCATTTTGAAGCCCCAAACAGAGATAGTATGCCGAAGTTACATCCCCTGGAAGTTGAAACACCAATTTACCCAAACAGGGCCCATAGTTTGGCACTTCATCTTATAGGGTTAGGTTTTTGGATGTTTAGAGTTCTCCATTGTTTCTCCATAATAAATAGGCCCTCGAGCCTCATTGTAACACAGTTTAGAGGTCTATAGCCGCCACATCTCTTCTCAGAGATTCACTACCAGAACCCTAGCTATTTTATTTCCATCATGTTTGTAAGCATATTTTTGTGATTTTATATTAACGAAATGAAGCCTTATTTCCACTGTATTTCTATGTTTATGGTTATTTCTGTATTTTGTTGCGTTCCTGCATAAATCTGGATCAGTATAGATCATATACAGTAACAAGTTTGAGACCATCTTATATTGCACTCTGAACACTGAGTAAATGCAGAGAATGCTACTTTATAGAGCCATTTTTATTGTCTCTTTCAAAATTTTAGTGGTGTTTGGATACAATTTGAATTGCAAAGTGAATTCTATTTATTTTTGTTGGGTATGTTTGTTCCAAGGTGAGATGGATGATAAATAATTTGAAAACTACAAATTTGGATTGATAGCAAAGAAATTATAGAAATATCCATCTCTAATTGATGAGACTAATCATCATTGGAGTCAAGTTGTGGAAAAAAAGGTATTGTTTATTGATGACCCATTTTTATGCATATTTACAGGTTGTCTAACTTGTGAGGTTATATATATATTAAAATGCAATTGTTAAACTATTTTTTTCTTCAATGGAAGATAATCTGTGTCTTGTTAACAAGAAGATTCTATCCAAGAGACTAAACATCCATCTTTAAAATATTTCTCTAGATCTTGTACAACTTTCCAGGAGCTTCGTAACGAGGTAATTCCATTAACTTGCTAGTATATTGCATATTACATTGCTGCATATTATTCTCAATGATAATGGCATGGTCTAATAATCCACAAATGATATTGCATCGATTCTATTCCTAGATAAAATGTCTGCATTAGTCTACTACATATCGGAAGGCTAAAAAGATCTTGCCCAGATGGGTATTGTTCCAATGAACTTAGAATTAATGGTTAGTAATATTAACCCTTTGCAATTGGATTATCTAACCTCTTAAATTTTAATACAACACCACACACAACTCCATGGGTTGAATTTATACCAATGATGTGGGTACCTTCCTAACTGTGCCAATTTGGAATTTTGGTTAAGGACCCATATCCAAAAGTAGTTAGTAATGAGTTCTTAATAAATTTTTTCCATCACATTGAAAATTTGACAATTTGTATTGATTCCAAGGAGACTCATTAGACATCTTTGTCCAATTCTTAATATCTAGTTCTAAAACTTTATGACAAGAACATTTTCAATCAATGGCCACATGATCTTAGAGTCTTAGGTCTATACTTGAAAAAGCCTACCATAGGTCAATCAACTTATCTTTAAAGTTGCTGAAAGTGGTTTTGATTTAAAACATACTAATAGAGAAACATTAAGGAGCAATCTATGAACCACGAGAATTGGTTTTATGGTTTTGATGTGATGCAAATTGGAAGGCTAGGAACAAATTTTATGTTTCAATTGCTTTCCAATATAAGATGATATATATGTTTAGAATATAATATGCCTCATATGTTACATTCTATTGATCAGGTAAATGTTTAAAATGTTGAAGTTGGACATAGATGAGTTAACCAATATATATAAATAAGATGTTATTGATTGGTATAATTAATTTCTAAACAAAAATTCCTCTAAGTATTATAGACTAAACATTCATGTATGAGGTTTAAATGCTCATAAGGATGAGGAAACATAGTCAACAAAGTTAGGTAATGTTACTGATGATGTCTCGACAATGAAACTTACTAGCGAGGTCTATCCATCGTTATCCTAAAAGCATGTGCCTATCAAGTGATCATTAAGTCAAATCCCTTTTTTATTTAATGTATAGAATCCTAATTTCCACAAAATAACCCTATATGCCTATTTGAACTTTGATTCTATGTCTATTACTTGGAGAACGAAAATAAACACTACTACTTCCTAAGCCATAACCAACTGGTTCCTTCACATGTTTCATGCTATAATTTGATTCAACATTGTAGTGCACTATTTATTTGTGGAGTTTAATCGTTATGTTTTATAATACATGTTAAGGCATCCCACATTTATTGATTCATTAATTGAAATAACCAATTCTTTCTGATCCAAAAAATTTAACATTTTTGAATATTTTTTTGGGCATATGTGATATTGATCCAATCCAAACATAAGTATGTAATTTACATTACATTCAGATTCTTGATTTTTCAAGTTTTTTATAACCATTAAGATTGGAGTGGCTTTCCTTTCACAATGGTGATGACCAATATGTCTTTTTATATCTAACTACAGATATGGGTTAAATTCCCATTCAATTTATGGGAAAACTTATTGTGCTTTATAAAGGGGTTTTAAATTTTATGTCGAGGTCCACACTCACTATGAACACTTCAATAAGTATCTTGTATCAATAATGAAAGTGTTTATTTATTTTTGTAATATTCCTAAATTAGCATGCAGCTAATTGGAATATTAATTTTTTCTTTTGTCATTTAGATAGATGAATAAGTGGGTAGGGAGACCCATAAATCTCTTTAGTATGAATAAAATCCCTCTTAATGTGAAAATGGATCATCTTAATAGCTTTATAGAGCACCCTAATGTGTAAATAGGGGCTAATGCATGTGGACAAGGTCAAGTTTGACCAAATCAACAACGCTAGTATGGAGGGAGTGGATCATCAATGAGAGACAATGCAATGTTAATGGGAGAAAGTATCCATGATAGTAGCGATTTTAATGAGTGGGAACCAAGGTGAGAAGGCTCAAATTGTATATAAGATGGGCAAGGAAACCATAGATGGGGATGTTGTTGATTATTGATTTTGTGGTCTGTATGACTTCTTACACTCTCCAGCTATTTAGTCGAGTCTGTTGTGATGTTTAGCACAAGGGTGTTCCCGAGCGGGAATCCCACACTCACCCTCAGGGGACTTCGAGTGCCCACTTAGGAGAGATTTGTGAGCCAAATTTCCACATTTTGACATTCTAGCCAGGCTTCATTCTTTAGCTACAGTGCAGTTTCTGGGGGAGTTGTGTTGTGTTGCAAGGTAGAAGCAGTGGGAGGATTTTGAGGGCCACTTTCAATGTTTGTTTTTCAGTGGAGAGGTAGCCTTTCCATTGGGAGGAAAAAAAGGAAGGTCCTGGATCTTAATTTAACTATTTTTCATTAGGCCCAGCTATTTCCACCTCCTACAGTGCATTTTTCCTCAAGGACTGTGTTATTCTATTGTGTATTTTCATAGGAGGGTCCAATGATTCATTTGGAGGGTTAGGTCTTCAGTGAGGGGATCAACCTTTCACTTGGAGAATATATTGGAGGAGTTCTATTCATTTATACATCAGTTTAGCCACCTCCTTCTAGTATTCAGTTTGCAGCTGCTATTCAACCCTAGGGCTGTATTCCGACATTTTGTACTTTGGGGTATTTTCGGAAACCCTTTCTGGGTTGTCTTGGAAATGTGCTTGGGAGCTTAGATCTTTGTCCCCGGCATTATCTGAGTCATATATCAGCAGATACTTGTTATTAAATTTTACAGTTGTAGTTATATCCTCTAAAACTGTGCTGTATTAGTTCTTTGGTATTCTGCCATGTAGCAGCATTTCATGTTTTGGCATATGTGTTCATGGGAGGCTTGTTTGCATTGATCACTTAAGTTGTGCCCATTTTTATTGTACCTATTTGCTGCTGATTTACATAATAAAATGGCTCCATGATTGTCATACATGTTGGTGTAATTTTTTTCACTGCTATTTCCAGTATTTTGTTCTATATTCCGGTCTTTTCAACTTTGGAATATTACAGTGGTACCAGAGCATAATATTGGCTCAGTCTGTGGATCTCAGCCATTATGATATCAGGAGAATAAGAAAAAGAAGAAAGAGATCAGAATGATAGAAGGAATGATTTTTATCTCATATCTTTCCAGATCTACAAGGGACCTCACCAGGGAGGTCAAGAAAAGAAGAATCAAGAGAAGCAATGAAACCATAGTAGGGTTTGAATATGAGGAAGGTCCATGTACTTCCTATCAGCAAAAGAAAGAACCAGATTTTCATAGAGCTCCAAAGAAATATACTATGCCCTTTTCTTTTGAAGAAGAAGATAAAAGGCATGGAGATGGAGGAAACTTAGATAATTAGATTCTAAGTGAGTATCTTGCAGATTACAAATCTCAATCAAGATATTTCAAGGAGAATCTGACTCTCCCACGGTTTATTCAAATCAAATAAGAAAGGAGACCTTGCAACTATAGAAGGAGAAATCACAATAGATTCCTATTGTGTACCTTTGATGGGTCATCCACATGCACAACAAGGGCTTGGACGAGAAAGCTAGATGCATTCTTCCTGCTACATCTTGTAGTATAAAGAGAAGCAGTATCTTGCAGATTACAAATCTCAATCAAGAGATTTCAAGGAGAATATGACTCTCCCACAGTTTATTCAGATCAAAGAAGAAAGGAGACCTTGCAACTATAGAAGGATAAATCACAATAGATTCCTATTGTGTACCTTTGATGGGTCATCCACATGCACAAAAAGGGCTTGGAGGAGAAAGATAGATGCATTCTTCCTGCTACATCCTGTTGTATAAAGAGAAGCAGTTGAGATTGCAGCGCTGCACCTTGAGGGTGAAGCAAAAATTTGGTGGATCAACCATTTCAGTCATGCCAGGGTGATCACCTATGTAGATTTTACTTAAAGGTTGATCAAGAAGTTTGACAAGAAGAAACCAGAAGTTGTTGTAGGAGTACTTACATCAAGAGAAGGAACACTTGCACTTTTGCAAAGTGGTCTTGATATCTTGACATTTAGAGTCCCATGCACTATTCAAGAGATGCATGAGGAGGAGGAAACTTATACCAGCGCTGGTGCAGCCATAAAGTAGCAGTCATCATCATTATTAGTTGGAGAATTCATCACACCAGTGGTAGGAATCTTTGTAGTAGTACAATATGTTCCCAAGAAAAACCAAGGTATGCAAATGTTAGCACTTTCTGTAATTTCAACACACCTTATGGAAGGTTGTGGGGACATGCTATTGCATGACATAGGGTCAAGACACACTGCTGGTTTGGAGAAAAAGACTATCACTGCGCAGAGGGCCCTTGAATTGATCAAAGAGGAGATATACATTCATCCTGGTATGTCATTGTTGAGCTGCACACAACTCTTGGGGTTGGAGTGTAGATTTTTGGAGGAAAGGATGAGCATGTCCTAAACAATCCAATGCAGAACTATATGTTCAACATTATGCATGATTATGAGACAACATGTGCACCATCATGGAGATAAACAACACTATCATGGAGAAGCAGTGATGAGTTGGGGACCCAACCATTATTGGAGCATTCCAATGACCATTCTACATGTGTAGCAGTGGATAGGAAGATGGTTGATAGAGGACATCTTATCATGGATGACATATCCCATTATTTTGATGTATCTTTCTTGATGAGCACTTCACAGCTCAATAAGAAGACTTTTCCATTAGCATACTAGGATCCTTATGGACTTAACATGGTCATTGATGAGTGGTCTTCATATGGAGATATCCAGGAGATTGCATTTCAACATACCATGAAATATAAAGATAGAAATCTGATTTTGGAGGATGGTATTCTCCATTGGATGGATACTAATTTGGAGCATGGAAGGAGGCACCCACATTTTGATAAATGGGTGTGCATGGAGAGCAAGAGGTTGGTGAGCCACTTGCACATCTATGACACAGGGCAGCAGGAGGCCTAGCTGCGTTGGCTACTCTTGAACGAGTTTTTCCATCATATGACATATCCTATTTCTAAATGTATGTTATGGGTTGGGTATTTGCATGGCACCCATATGTTATGGTAGCAGAGTATTTGGTTGTATGGGTAATTCTACAAGTCAATCATCATGATGTTACTACATGGATTGTATGATGAGGAGATGGGAAGGCAACAAGGGTTGTTGTTGCTTTGGTTACTCTTGGGAGAGTATGGGTCGATTTTATCCCATAATTTTCAGGATATCTTAGAAGTAGAGGATGGAACAATTAGAGTGTAAATGGGCTACCCTTCAGCATTGGAGGAACAAGAGGTACTTCCACATAAGGAGGAGTATCCCACATGTAGCAACATGATAGTTGATTAATTTGGCATGTGGCATGTCAAAGAATGGAGTCATGAGGTGACAAGAGCCTTATCACAAAGGCCAACAACGCTGTCACTTGGAAGTATGTATCTATTAATGGAGTACTCCAAGGGGAGTATTCATCCCTTCATTTTTTAGACCACTTGAGGAGATTATCATGGGAGGGATCATCCATGGACCTCATTTTCAGCCTTCTCATAATTGATGGTAAGAATTGTATTTATGTACTTATTGATCATCTCACAAAATATTTACATTCTCTTGCCATATATGTATAGTGTATTGCTCCACAAGAGAGCAAATTTCTATTTTGGCTTCATGGTCTTTCTAAGACCAATATCAGTGATGGAGGAGGCCACTTCTTGGATAGATTTGGGCAAGTGTTGTGTTATTATTTTTATGCTTAGCTGATATATAATTCCATTTACTACTTCCTAGTAGATGAGTCAACATGCACAACTAGCAAATTGTTGGAAGACAACTTGCCACATGATGTTCTGAAACAACAGTTAGCATAACTTTGTTGTATCAGTTAGAGAGGCCATTGGTAACATCCAACATTTCAAAAATCATTTAGTATCTTTCTGATTTGGATACCATATGGTGATGATGTGTTATTATCTTTGTATGGGATGGTTTGGGCTCATGAAACTAGAGAAGGGGTATTTGAAGATCCAATTGCATTTTTGCCTCTTGAAGGAAAAATTATTGCAACCCAATATCAACAAAAGATCTACACTTATAATAAGTGGAGAGAGAGACAGCGTGGGATGGAAAATTTGATCCATCATGTTCAGTTATGTAGCCCACCTACATTGCAAGAGCCAAAGGTGGAAGATTTTTTCTAGGAGTTGCCATTTTGGAGGGTGACTCATTTTGTATGGATGATAGCTTGGGGTTGGGAGCTTCACATGGGAATGATGGTTCCCCATATGTTTCAAATTCCATGCCTCAATAAGGCTTATAGAAAACATTCAGTTGCCTCCATGGATATCCCACTACCTCATGATGAGAGCCCTTGGGATTTGTCACCAAAGGCTAGCTTATACACTTGGGAGGAGAAACTTGGAGACATATTGAGGAGAAAGAATCTTGTTCATTGGAGAAGCTTATCATATGAGGATGCTACAAGAGGAGAAGAGGAGGATATTTGGTTCAATCCTTGCAGTTGCTTGAGGACAAGAAAAATTTGGGAGGGGAGAACTGTAATATTCCTAAATTAGCATGCAACTAATTGGAATATTAATTTTTTCTTTTGTCATTTAGATAGATGAATAAGTGGGTAGGGAGACCCATAAATCTCTTTAGTAGGAATAAAATCCCTCTTAATGTGAAAAGGGATCATCTTAATAGCTGGACAGAGCACCCTCATGTGTAAATAGGGGCTAATGCATGTGGACATGGTCAAGTTTGACCAAATCAACAGCGCTGGTATGGAGGGAGTGGATAATCAATGAGAGACAATGCAATGTTAATGGGAGAAATTCTCCATGATAGTAGTGACTTTAATGAGTGTTGACCCAAGGTGAGAAGGATCACATTGTATATAATAATGGAAAGGCAACCATAGATGGGGATGTTTTTAATTATTGATTTTGTGGTCTGTATGACTTGTTGCACTCTTTAGTTGTTTAGCAGAGTCTGCTGTGTTTTTTAGCACAAGGGTGTTCCCGAGCGGGAATCCCACACTCACCCTCAGGGGAATTCGAGTGCCCACTTAGGAGAGATTTATGAGCTACATTTCCACATTCTAGAATTCTGTCCAAACTTCAGTCTTCAACTACAGTGCAGTTTCTGGTGGAGTTGTGTTGTGTTGCAGGGTAGAAGTAGTGGGAGAATTTTGAGGGCCACTTTCAGTGTTTGTTTTTTAGTGGAAAGGTAGCCTTTCAATTGGTAGGCCAACAAGGAAGGTCCTGGAGCTTAATTTAATTATTTGGCATGATGCCCAACTATTTCCATCTCCTACAACACATTTTTCCTTAAGGACTGTGTTATTCTATTGTGTATTTACAGAGCAGAGTTCAATGATTCATTTGGAGGGTTAGGTCTTTAGTGAGGGGATCAGCCTTTCACTTGGAGGATCTATTGGAGGAGTTATGTTCATTTCTACATCGGTTCAGCCACCTCCTTCCAGTATTCAGTTTGCAGCTGCTATTCAACCCTAGGGCTGTATTCTGACATTTTGTACTTTGGGGTATTTTCGGAAACCCTTTCTGGGTTGTCTTGGAAATGTGATTGGGAGCTTAGATATATGTTCCTAATATTATCTGAGCCATAAATCAACATATATTTTTTATTACATTTTCCACTTGCAGTTATATCCACTAAAACTGCGCTGAGTACTAGTTCTTTGGTATTCTACTATGTAGCAACATTTCATGTTTTGGCATATGTGTTCATGGGAGGCTTGTTTGTCTTGATCACTTGAGTTGTGCCCATTTTTATTGTACCTATTTGCTACTGATTTACATAATAAAATGGCTTCATGACTTTCATGCATGTTGGTGTAATGTTATTCTCTTCTATTTCCAGTATTTTGTTCTATATTCTTGTCTTTTCCATTTTGGAATATTACAGTGGTATCAAAGCTTAATCTTGGCTCAGCCTATGGATCTCAGCCATTATGATATCAGGAGAATAAGAAAAAGGAGAAAGAGATTAGAATGATGGAAGGAATGAGTTTTATCTCATCTCTTTTAATATCTACGAGGGACCTCACCGGGGAGGTCAAGCAAAGAAGAATGGAGAGAAGCAATAGGGTTTCAAGATGAGGAAGGTCCATGTACTTCCTATTAGCAGAAGAAAGAACCGGTATTGCATAGAGCTCCAAAGAAATATACTATGCCATTTTCTTTTGAAGAAGAAGATAAAAGGCATGGAGATGGAGGAAACTTAGATCATGAGATTCTAAGTGAGTATCTTGCATATTACAAATCTTAAACAAGAGCTTTCAAGGATAATCTGACTCTCCCACAATTTATTCAGATCAAAGAAGAAAGGAGACCTTGCAACTATAGAAGGAGAAATCACAAAAGATTCCTATTTTTTACCTTTGATGGGTCATCCACATGCACAAAAAGGGCTTGGAGGAGAAATCTAGATGCATTCTTCCCGCTACATCCTGTAGTAGAAAGATAAGCAGTTGAGATTGCTGCTCTGCACCTTGAGGGTGAAGAAAACATTTGGTGGATCAACCATTTGAGTCATGCCAGAGTGATCACTTATGGAGATTTTACTCAAAGGTTGATCAAGAAGTTTGACAAGAAGAAAGCAGGAGTTTCTGTAGGAGTACTTGCATCAGGAGAAGGAACACTTGCACCTTTGCAAAGTGGTCTTGATCTCTTGACATTTAGAGTCCCATGCACTATTTAGGAGATTCATGAGGAGGAGGAAACATATACCAGTGTTGGTGCAGCCATACAGGAGCATTCATCATCATCAATAGTTGAGGAATTCATCACACTGGTGGGAGGAACCCTTGTAGAAGTACAAGATGTTCACAAGAAAAACAAAGGTATGCAAATTTTTCCACTTCTTGTTATTTTAGCACATCTTATGGAACTTTGTGGGGACATGCTATTGCATGACCTAGGGTCAAGACACACTGTTGGTTTGGAGCAGTAGACTATCACTGCGCAGAGGGCCCTTGACTTGATCAAGGAGGAGATATACATTCATCCTGGTATGTCATTGTTGAGTTGCACACAACTCTTGGGGTTGAAGTGTATATTTTTGGAGGACAGGATGAGCATTGTCCTAAACAATCTAATGCAAAACTATATGTTCAAGATTGAGCATGATTATGAGATAGCAGATGCACCATCATGGATATCAGCAGCACTGTCATGGAGCAACAATGATGAGTTGGGGGCCCAACCATTATTGGAGCATTCCAATGACCATTCTACATGTGTAGTAGTGGATAGGAAGATGGTGGATGGAGGACATCTTATGATGGATGACATCTCCCATTATTTTGATGGATCCTTCTTGATGAGCACTTCATAGCTCAATAATAAGACTGTTCCATTAGCATACTAGGATCCTTATGGAATCAACATGGTAATTGATGAGTGGTCTTCATATGGAGATCTCCAGGGGATTGCATTTCAACATCCCATGAAATGCAAAGACATAAATCTGATTTGGGAGGATGGTATTCTCCATTGGATGGATACCTATTTGGAGCATGGCAGGAGGCACCCACATTTTGATAAATGGGTGTGGATGGAGAGAAAGAGGTTTGTGAGCCACTTGCACATCTATGACACAGGGCAGCATGAGGCCTGGCTGCGTGGGTTACTCTTGAAAGAGTTTGGCCATCATATGAAATATCCTATTTCTAAAGGTATGTTATGGTCTGGGTCTCTTCATGGCACGCATATGTTATGGCAGCATAGTATATGGTTGTATGGGGCATTCTATAAGTCAATCATCCTGATGTTACTACATGGCTTGTATGATGAGGAGATGAGAAGGCAACAAGGGTTTTATTTGCTTTGGTTACTCTTGGGAGAGTATGGGTTGATTTTATCCCATACTTTTCATGATATCTCAGAAGTAGAGGATGCCACAATTAGAGTGCAAAGGGGCTACCCTTCAACATTGGAGGAACAAGAGGTACTTCCACATAAGGAGGAGTATCCCACATATAGCAGCATGATAGTGGATGACTTTGGCATGTAGCATGTCAAAGAATGGAGTCAAGAGGTGACAAGAGCCTTATCACAAAGGCCAACAATGTTGTCACTTGGAAGTATGTATCTATTGATGGAGTGCTCTAAGGGGAGTATTTGTCCCTTCATTTTTTAGATCACTATGAGGAGATTATCATGGGAGGGCTGATCCATGGACCTCATTTTCAGCCTACTCACAGTGTATGGTAAGAATTGTATTTCTATACTTATTTATCATCTCACAAAATATTTACATGCTATTGCCATATATGTATAGTGTATTGCTCCACAAGAGAGCAAATTTCTATTATGGCTTCATGGTATTTCTATGACCAATATCAGTGATGGAGGAGGACACTCCTTGGATGGATTTGGGCAAGTGCTGTGTTATTATTATTATGCTCAGTTGATATATATTTCCATTTAATACTTCCTAGTAGATGAGTCAACATGCACAACTAGCAAATTGTTGGAAGAAAACTTGCCACATGATGTTCTGAAACAACAGTTAGCAAAAATGCATTGTATCCACTAGAGAGTCCATTGGTACCATCCAAAATTTCACACAAAATTCAATATCTTTCTGATTTGGATACTATATGGTGATGATGTGTTATTCTATTTGTATGGGAGGGTTTGGGCTCATGAAACTAGATAAAGGGTCTTTGAAGTTCCAATTGCCTTTTTGCCTCTTGAAGGCAACATTATTGCAACCCAATATCAAAAAAATATCTACACTTATCATAAGTGGAGAGAGAGACAACGTGGGATGGACAATTTGATCCATCATGTTGAGCTATGCAGCCCACCTACATTGCAGGAGCCAAAGGTGGAAGAGGTTTTCCATGAGTTGCCATTTTGGAGGGTGACTCATTTTGTATGAATGATAGCTTAGGGTTGGGAGCTTCACATGGGAAGATGGTTCCCCATATATTTCATATTCCATGCCTCAAGAAGGCTTCTAGAAAACATTCAGTTGCCTCCATGGATATCACACTACGTCATGATGAGAGCCATTGGGATTTGTCATCAAAGGTTAGCTTATACACTTGGGAGGAGCAACTTGTAGACATATTGAAGAGAAAGCATCTTGTTCATTGGAGAATCTTATCATATGAGGAAGCTACAAGAGGATAAGAGGAGGCTCTTGATTTCTTTCCTTGCAGTTTCTTGAGGACAAGTAACATTTGGGAGGGGAGAACTGTAATATTTCTAAATTAGCATGCAACTAATTGGAATATTAATTTTTGCTTTTGTCATTTATATAGATGAATAAGTGGGTAGGGAGACCCATAAATATCTTTATTAGGAATAAGATCCCTCTTAATGTGAAAAGGGATAATCTTAATAGCTAGATAGAGCACCCTCATGTGTAAACAGGGGCTAATGCACGTGGACAAGGTCAAGTTTGACCAAATCAACAACGCTGGTATGGAGGGAGTGGATCATCAATGAGAGACAACGCAGTGTTAATGGGAGAAAGTCTCCATGATAGTAGTGAATTTAATGAGTGGGACCCAAGGTGAGAAGGCTCACATTGTATATAAGGAGGGCAAGGCAGCCATAGATGGGGATGTCGTTGATTATTGATTTTGTGGTCTGGATGACTTCTTGCACTCTCCAGTTATTTAGCAGAGTCTGCTATGTTGTTTAGCACAAGGGTGTTCCTGAGCGGGAATCCCACACTCACCCTCGGGGGACTTCGAGTGCCCACTTAGGAGAGATTTTTGAGCCACATTTACACATTCTGACATTCTGGACAGGCTTCAGTCTTCAGCTACAACACAGTTTCTGGTGGAGTTGTGTTGTGTTGCAAGGTAGAAGTAATGGGAGGATTTTGAGGGCCACTTTCAGTGTTTGTTTTTCAGTGGAGAGGTAGAATTTCCATTGGGAGGCCAAAAAAGAAGGTCCTGGAGCTTAATTTCATTATTTGGCATCAGGCCCAGCTATTTCCACCTCCTACAATGAAGTTTTCCTCTCGGACTACGTTATTCTGTTGTGTATTTTCAGAGGAGGGTTCAATGATTAATTTGGAGGGTTAGGTCTTCAGTGAGGGGATCAGCCTTTCACTTGAAGGATCTATTGGAGGAGTTCTGTTCATTTCTACATCAGTCCAGCCATCTCCTTCCAATATTCAGTTTGCAGCTGCTATTCAACCCTAGGGTTGTATTCCGACATTTTGTACTTTGGGGTATTTCCGAAAACCATTTCTGGGTTGCCTTGGAAATGTGCTTGGGAGCTTAGATCTTTATTCCTGGCATTATCTGAGCCATATATTAGTATATACTTGCTATCAAATTTTCCAGTTGCAACTATATCCACTAAAACTGCACTGTGCTACTTCTTTGGTATTCTGCTATGTAGCCGCATTTCATGTTTTGACATATGTGTTCATGGGAGTCTTGTTTGCCTTGATCACTTGAGTTTTGCCCATTTTTATTGTACCTATTTGCTTTTGATTTAAATAATAAAATGGCTCCATGATTTTCATACATGTTGGTGTAATTTTATTCACTGTTATTTCCAGTATTTTGTTCTATATTCCTGTCTTTTCCATTTTGGAATATTACAATTTTTCATATCATTGTTCTGCATTCTACCGATCGCTTTCACTTGTGTATTTTTGTAAAATATATATTTATTTTTGACTTATTCCAATGAAATTCATGATTGTGATTATCTTCACTCATTCTGTTTTGGATTTTCAAACAAATCTTATAGTTTTCCAAATTAAAGTTAATATAAAAATCAAAGTCCTTGTGTTTGTAACCAAAAAATGGATCAGAAAGGTGAGTATTAATGTGAAACAAAATTCCAACATGGTGATGCATTACTGGTTTGTAGATCTGATAAGTTATTAAAGACATAGATAGGTTATTTTTTGTTGAGTTAAAAATAAGGGCTGTATGATTATAGACTTTACAAATATTATTCCACTATGTGTCAAACATTTAAAAAAAATCAATGCTTATATATGCAATTTCAAGGACTGACAACTCTTCTCTTAATTCTTTAAAGGGCTCTAGCTCGATGGAAAAACACCTGCGTTATATGTAGGAGGTTGGTGGTTTGATTCCACTGTGTCCTCAAATGAATTAATCAATGATATTGTAGTTTATTTTTAATTAAATAATATTTATATTGATTTATTTCAATGATGAGATATTTTTATGGATTCATTATTTTATATTGTATTAAAGAGACAAAAGTAATATTGTATTGTCTTTAAATGTAATTTTTTATTGTATATATAGATAAAATAGCTGGGATTAAAGACATATTGTCTATAGAGACAATATGTCTTTAATCCCAACTATTTTTTCTTGAGAGACAAAAATGAAATTGTCTCCCGAAAGGCATTAATTTTTATGTTATATATTGTCTTTATCGATATAATTTTTTAAGACAATAATGTGAGACACTCGCTTAAATGCGATATTTAAGACAATACATATTTTTTTTGTTTGTCTCAAGTTAGGGCAATTTACCCAAAAAGTTTCTAAAATATTGTCTTAAAACCCCTTATGTGTAGTAGTGTGTTCTCCTTACAACTCTTTTCCAATTTTCAATTCTACACCAACCTCCAATAAATTTTTGAGAATTTTAATTGTGCTCTCTATCCTATGTATTCTATGTTGTTGAAATTGATTTCAAAGTTGCTTATACAACCAGCTAACACTAATATTAAAATTCTTTAAAAAAGAAACATATACCCCTAACAAATTTCTAAGCGACCCAATTTACTTGGATGCATATTTTAGTAGATTAAATTAAAAGAGTCCACATACACCCTAACAACTTTCAACTTTCTAAGGGACATAATTTCCTTTGATGCATATTTTAGTAGATTAAATTAAATGAGTCCACTGTTAATTCCACATATTATATACATTTCCTTACGACATCACGACTAAATCTCTCCAAAACTTAAAGACTCATCAATGAATTTGTAACGAAGACATTTCTTTGTTATAATAGCTCAAATATTGTTCAAGACTTCACATATTGTTCATAAACAAAACAAAGGCCACAGGAAGCGGTAGTCCCTATCGGGTATGAATCCTCTTTCACACTACAAAGAGTGACAGTCCAACCAACCGTGAACACATTTAAAAGGGAGGAGGACACACTAATTTTTCCATGAACAAACTTGGCATGGAGCACTGACATCGAGTGCATCAACACCTGGATCCCATGAACTTGCATCAACACTTGGATCCATGAAAAAAATTAGCATGGACTACTAGCATCGAGTGCATCAACACCTGGATTGAGTACCGCCAAAGAGCCTTGGATCAATTATGATTAATGTCATCGACAAAGAGAAACATTGAGTACCATAAAAGAGTCATGTCATCGACTGCATGGAGTATCGACATTGAGTGCATAAAATCCTACAGAGTAAGTAGATCCCAATTAGCTATTGTGGCACTGAATGTAAAATGAAAGTGCGCATGATTCAAGAGAATGTGGTCAAGTCAAATTTGCAAAGATCTCGGAGAACATTTTATCAATTTCATGCCTCATACCTGTTTGAGGAAACAATTACTTCCCCATTTTTGTATAAGGTTTCTTGACCTCGTCATGATATTGGTAGCTTCATTTTGTCAGAGTAGAGGTAACAAAGAATCCAGATTAATCAGAGAATCTTTGGCAGCCATACCTGGGGTAAAAATACAACAAATATCTCACTTGGCCCGGAGTGTAAGACTGTAACATTGAAATAGGAGCAAGGCTCAAGCTGGAATAGTCACAGTCGCATCTGGATAAACAACAAAGTAGACAAATGTAAAGCATGCATCTCACCACATTGCACATATTTTTTATTTTTAAGAATTAGCCATTACTGAATTAAATGAAGTAATTCATAATGAACTCACCAATTCTCATTCAAATTTGGAAAATAATATTAATAAAAAATAAAGTATGAAATATAATAAATGAAAAACCTTGTTTTACAAGCATGTGGGGGTAGTGGATGCAATTGCGAGTGTTTGAAATTTTAGCGAGGAGGATATTAACTTTCAGCAAGGAGGAGATTAATAAATTAATCATTGTGTAAGATTGAAATGCAGGCAAGCCAACCGAAATATTGAGGAGATTAACTTTCAATAAGGATGAGATTAATAAAGTAATCATTGTGTAAGTTTGAAATGCAAGGAAGCGAGATGGAACATTTCCAGCGTGATTCCAGATGCTATTATGCATTATTTTTAACTTGGAGAGTGAGTTATACATTCCAAAGATCACTCTCTATTTCCTCTAGTTTAACCATTAAACCATGGCGATGTTTCAGTTATAAGTTTTTTTCTCTCAGATCTTCGTTCTGTGGCTGAAAGTGTTAAATTCATACAATTTAGTGCTTGTATCTCATTTCTATTTGTTACAAATGATGCATGCAACAAAATTTTAAGGGATACACAAAAATAGTGCTAGACTGATGACCAAATAATACTAATAAAATTTCTCCGGCTCTAACCAACTTCGTTCACTAGAGTTATCTTCTCCTTGCTCCTCTGTTGGAATGTAGCCACGAAAATCCTCAAGATAGCTCTATGACTCTTTGAAATCCTCCAACACGTTCAAAAGGTATTCCATCATGAGTCTCTCATCCGAAGACAGCACCACGCAAGTGACCGCCACGTTTAGCAGAACCGCTAATTTGTGGGTGGAGGAGTCGTCCTCGTTGGCGCTACCTTCCATCTTGCTCTTGCACTGAGTGTGCCCACTAGTGGACGTGATCAGTTTCAGAGGAGCCGCCATGGAGAAAATATGGCGATGGCATCCTTCTCATCAGGAGCTCAAGAATGAGGATGCTGAAGCTATAGACGTCCGCCTTAGGGCTAAAGCCCAATGTCTTCTTCTTTAGTGACTTCCACTTAGGAACTCTGTACACAACAAAGAAATTTCAATCCACATAGGTAGGAATGTGGGTTGGACACTTTGGTCAACAAGTGGTGGAGCTTTTTCAATTTCCAGCTTCTCGAGAAATCAAACGACGGAAAATCCATATTTTTCGCAGTGTACGTGTGGAACAACAGGGAGGCCAACACACCCGACGAGCTCAGTATTGTGGTGGTCTTCCGAGGAATGAACAGATTCAACCGCAATTTGGAACAACATGGAGGCCAACACGCTCGACGCACCCAAGATTATGGTGGCCTTCCAAGGAACTAACAGACACAACTGCAAGTCCTTCCGCTACTCCTTCCTCACAAAAATGAATTTGAGCCTGCAAATCCCCAGAAATGGAAAACTGCAATTCCTTCCTCATAGACATGAATTTGAGCGGAAAATCCCTAGAAAAAAATTCATATTACAAATCGTTTCCGCAAGGATCTTGATAAAATATGGCAGAATCAAATTATTTAAAGTTGTATTGGTTATCTCTACTCTGAGAGACTACACCAGGAGGGACTACGTCCACAAGTCGCTCTACATTCTCATTAGAGATAAAAAAATATATAGGTTACATGCAAATAGGGAAGTGTTGAAGCCCCTGAAATCCTAGCTTCAAACATTGGAGAAACCACCCGGTCCGGAAATTAGTACAGCTCCTTTTCCGTTTATAATAGTGGCTCCGACTGGATAATATGGGACCAGTTTCCCAATAATAAATAAAATGAGTTGGTGATGAGGTGTTTGTATAATGGATAGTGAAATTTGATATTTAATCTACTTCTTAAGAAATACAAATAACTCTAGACTAACTCGGGTATTTAAAGATGAACACGATTTAAGAATAATTTCAATTAAACAAACAATCATAAAGATGACTTATTTATTTAAAAGAAAGATGAAATTTCATATGATGGTAACTCTGTTTAAGAAGTTAAATAGAGTTATAATAACGTATTGTATTCACGGATCTATATTTATATATTATCTATACATACTATGAAATATAACATTTCTATATTTTCATAAATGATATAACAGAGAAATGTTTTAGAAACACATATATATAAACAATAGCAATTTTAATAGGAATATTTCATCGCATAAGAAAACTGAAACAGAAATGATAGAAATACCAAATACATTTAAAATTCTTTGATGCAATTGATACTCCAATCTTGTTCTTTCACTTAGAACTATCTCCAAGACGCAAAAGTGCAGACTCTTAAAAATGATTCCTCATAAAATCACAAAATGTGATCCACCATTAATAAAAATAATGTATTCATAAGGACAAAAGTGTATCTTCCAGGTCAAAAATTATTACAAATTTGGGACCCTTTTCTAAATACATGAAAGGGGTTTAAATAGCACTAAAAATCCTAACAAATTATCCTAAACATCGCTTAGATGTTGTTGTGAATACCAAATCATGAAAATTGGGGATGAGATTTCACAAAAATAGATAGGTAGTTCCCATTGAAATAGTTCCAAGATACTTCTTACGTATCTGATGTGTGCAACTGGCATATTGACAACATATCTTCAACTTCTGGCAGATGACTCAGATGAGAATTTAGTTGGCTGGTGTAGGTGGCATCAGAAAACTTTGGAATCATTTTAGCGATAGCATGGGAGAGGAATTTCATAGTTAATTGCTGACTGTGTGGTTTAACTAGATATGACCAAAATGTGTCCCATTTTAGCTCTTATATTGCATCAATTTTTTGGTACCTGCTTTTTAATTATTGTTCCCATTATATTTCTAACTCTTTGACCTTAGGAAGTTGTTCTGGAATGAAATTAGAGATTAAGCTAGCGGCATGTAGGTTATCATTGATTAACTCCACCACATTGTTCATTAAAACTCTCGCCCTGGAAGTGGCCCTTTATGCTTTAATTAACTGTACCTCCCACTCTGCAAACATAATTTCTTTATGTGTTTCTTGAATTTTAGGCAAATTAGTTGCAATTCCTTGATCTGTTTCTTGCCATGTGAGAAATCCTGAGATTTTCTCATCGGCATCTTCAAATTCAAGTCTTGAGTTTGTTGTTTTCTTTGCAAGTGACATGGTTATTTCACATAAATGATCAACCATTGTTATCTTCTGAGATAAAATATCAAGCTGTAATGATAAAATTTTATTTGATTCAAGGGCATCCTTCTTGAATTGATCTACCTCAGGATAATCTTTAAATCTTTGCAATTTTGCTTGCAATATTGCATTTTGTTCCTCATTGGCCACTTTTTCTCTTTGAAGCAATGTTTGTAATTCATTTACCTCTTGGGACAGTTGTTGTTGTTTTTGCATAGCTTGCTGGTCAAGTTTTTCTCTCTTAGAATTTAACTGCTCTTTAAGTTATTTATTCTGCTATTTTTCTTCAACTAATTGCTGCTCTAGCTGCACTATTCTTTGGTCTTTTTCCCTTATTAACAAATTTACCTTAGAGGCTTTATCAATAGTTGCTGTTGTATATGCTCCTGCATATTGGGATAGTTTTGTTAAGTCTTATGAAGGATCAACCTTGGAATTTTTCCAAACAACATCCATCAATTCAGCATGGGAAGGTGATAATAGATTGTGGTCAAGTTTTCTTTTATTTCTTTGCTTCTTAACCACAACCCTGTGTTTTGGACTGTAGAAAATGTCCAGGGGTGGTATATCTTCAAATTGTAACACAATCTCCTCAGATGGATTCTCAGGAATAATTTCAACCTCTTGAGTGTTGATATTATCAACAGTTTCTTTAAATGTAACAATAGATGTTTGTGTTGTACTTAGCTTCTGGAAATCATTCTACCCTTTGATCTGCTGATCAAATTGTTCCCATTCTTTTAACAAATTTGAATTAACTTGTATATCCATATCGGAGGAGCTGTCAGCCTTCTTTCTTGTGTCTACCTGTTCAGTTTGAGGATCAATATTTTTTCCCTTTTCTTCTTTATCAGTTTGAGGATTGAATTTATCATTGATTTTCATTTCCACATTCTTTTCTTCATTTTTTTTTCTTTTGATAGCAGAGGAGTTGTTCTTAGCTAGTCAAGAGGAATTGTCAGTAGCCTCTTGTTCCTGTAAAGTGTGAAGTTCTCCATATCGATTTTTTCCAATTTTGAGCTTGCTTTTTGCTGAACCTGTGCAAAACCCTTAGCTGAGACAAATAGATAATCAAAACTGTCATCTTCACGTTAAAACTTAGCAATATGTACCATAAATGTAACATTAAAGGCAATTTTCTTCAAGTCATATTTCCTTCGGGTGATGAATGCTAGTTTGAGTTCTTTGATTTTCAAGGCTTCTTTCTCCGCATGCTTGAAATCATGGAGAGTGTAAGATCCACATTTGAGAGGAAATATGGGCCACATTTTTTTCTTGGAGGTTTTAAGATTCTTGGACAAACCTTTCTCAGTAATTTGATAGGCAATTTCCTGAGCTAGTAACTTGTCAGGAATGTATAGAGGAAAAACATGAGGGTCGGTCACACTTCCATATATTCGGATGTAAGTGAAGTTCTCCTCTCCAAACCAACTCCCAATTAGAGTTAGGTCAAGATTAGATTTATCTGATAGCCGCAGAGGGGGTTTATTAAAAATGTCTTGATAAACAGGCAGTATAAATCCATGAAAAACCTTATATACATAGTTTCTGTACTGGGATTTCCACAAAATTTTATGATAGATATGAATAGGAGTGGGGTCCTGAGGAGTCCACTTCCAACCAAAAATGGGAAACTCAAAATTAAAACATAGGGCATCTACAATGTAAGCACACATATAGAATGGGGGCGTTGTCCAGGTAGACATATGCCTATTCTTTCTATAATCAAGAATTTTATTTGCCATTTTTCGGATAAGATAGTCGACCAATCCATAATATAAGAATTCGTGGCGGCCTCAATTAGAGGTACCATTCCAATGGAAAACATTGCAGAATCAGTGGTCCCAAAAATTCTGCACATCATCATGGCAACAACATAGAAATAGGGTGGTGCTAGAGATTCTACAGAGTACATACCTGAGGATTCATGCTTGTGTTTCTCTGGAGCTTGCCTCCATTATTTAATAGGGTCTCACTCTATTTCATTCTTTGCAGCGAAATCCTCTAGAAATGCTTTGTTGTAGATCTCTTATGGTTCTAGTAGATGGTACATAGTCTTGATATCCTTTGATTTAAAGGATCCGAACCTCTTCCCATTAGCTGTGAAAAATGTTCTGTCTGTGATATTTATGTTCTCTATCACCCATCGTACTGAATCATTGCATGGAAATACATTTGCTCGAGCCGCTACTCTATGAAGATAAGAGTTTTCCAGTTCTTTGAGGGGATTATCTTCTAATTCTGAGTCCTCATCTGGCATTGTCACTTTTTATTCTGTGACAGTGGGATTTTAAGCTTCGAGCATATTATAAAATTCTTCCCAAGACATATTTCCGAGACCAACGCATGCAGTATCAGTTATTAACTTTACTTTGGTCGGCTTTTCCTTTGGGACATTGATAAATTTTTCTTTCTTCATTTTCTTCGACATTTCTTCAACTGGTAGCGTTTTGACAAGTCTGCAAGTAAGCAAGATAAATATTCCACAGGTCTGTAAACAAGCGGGAAATGATGAAAATTTTCTTAGAAACAAGCGGAGAACAAGGAAGAATGAGTAGCGTAAGGAAATTGTTTTTAATGAAATATTGAAAATCAATCTACAAAGGATTTTCATTTATTAATCTCCCTAAATGACTTCCGTAATTTTTCAATTTAATGCCATTATGGGAAGTTACAACGCGCATTCACAATATAAAATTTCCGATCTCCGATCAATTATGATCGCATATCGTAGATCGGAAATTTCAAAGTCTAGGCTTAAAGATTACCGTTTGAAGCTTCCGATTGTGATTTGCCGACGAGTTGGAATGGGGGTGTGGTTTAGAATATGAGGAAAGAGCGATAAACGATGAGCGATGTTTATGGTGATGAGCGAAGAGCGATAGTGATGAGCAATCGGTGATGAGTTATCACATCGCAGCTTTTGAAAGGAACACATAAAGATGCATTAAGTTTTTTTCCGATTTGCAATTGCGATTGGACTTATTGCATTTGAGCTTTACTAAAGGGACTGATTGTGATATGACTTTACTAATTTGCAATTGCGATAAGGCTCCATCACATCGAAACTTTTGAAATGAGACCGCTTTGTGATATGATTTCCGATTTGCGATTGTGATAAGACTTCATCGCATCGGAGCTTTGCAAAGGGATTGCTTGTGATATGACTTTACTAATTTGCAATCCGCCCTATCGCATCAGAATGTTTTTTTGGGAAAATGACATATTGAGCTATTCCTTTCATACTTCGTGAAAATGCGATAAAGACTTATGTTTAGGCCTTGTATTTATGATTCATTTGATTTTATTTTAATATTTACATATATACAAAGGTCCTTCTTTAATCTTTGCAATAAGCGAAGCTAGGAAAAATTATTGAATCTAAAAGAAAAAGAAAAGGAGACCCATTTCTTATAAAAATTAATATAAAAATTTTGAAATGGGGAGGGTTGTTGTACAGTACAATAGGAAGTTAGAACCAATACCTAAGAAATACGAACAAACTCCTAATCTAAGGTTCCTGTGAACCGAATCTATCTAATATAGTTTCTCCATTATCTTCAACACTCCCCCTTAATGGAGAAAGGGTTCACAAATATTCCTATGTCCCTAAACATCTCAAATTTAATTCTAACAAGAGGCTTAGTAAAAATATCGGCAACATTATCACAAGTATTACAATATTCAATATGGATTTTTCTAGATTGAAATTTATCCCTAACAAAGTGGAACTGTGTATCAATGTGCTTAGTATTTTTATGAAACACCAAATTGTTTTCAAGTTTGATGGAGCTCTAGTTATCACATTTGATAACTGTTTCAACTTTCTATTCTTCCCCTGCATCTTGGAGAAGTTGTCTCAACCAAACTACCTCACAAGTCGCTGCACACATCGCCTAGTACTCTGCTTCCACTGAAGACAAGGAAACTGTGTTCTTCTTTTTACTACTCCATGCTATTACCCTAGATCCAATGCTAAATGCATAGCCTGTTATGGATATCCTAGCATCTACGTTTCCAGCCTAGTCAGATTCTAAAAAACCTGTCAATTTCACATCACAAGAATCAATATACAAAATTCCATAGTGTAAGGTTCCTTGTAGATACCTTAAGACACCTTTAGTTGCAATCCAATGGCTCTCAAGTGGCTTGGACATAAATTGGCTCAATGCACTGACTGAAAAAGACAAACCTGGTCTAGCAGTGGTTAAGTAGATTAGAGTCCAGACCAACTGCCTATATAATGTTGCATTATCCTCCTTTGAACCATCATCACACTGAATTTTGGTGTTTTGTTGAAGTGACACTGCTGCAACCTTACACTGATCCATATTAAACTTTTTCAGAACACTCCTGACATACTTACTCTATGATAGAAAGGCATGTCCTAAATCTCTCCAGATCTCTAGACCCAAACAATAGCGAAGCTCACCGAGGTCTTTCATCTCAAACATTTGTGACATCTACACCTTGATTTATTCAATGTGTTTATCTACATTTCCCATAATGGTGAGATCATCTACATATAAATAAATCAAAACAACTCACCCCTTTTCATCAAACAAAGTATAGAGATTGGGGTCATTTTTTCTTCTATTATAGCTATGTTGCAAGAAAAATGAATCAATTTTATTGTACCATGATCTTGGAGCTTGTTTTAGTCCAGAAAAAGCTTTCTTTAATCTACAGACTAAATGTTCTTTTCCCTGTTTGAAAAATTCCTCAGGTTTCTCTAAATAAACTTCATCTTTCAACTCCCCATTCAAGAAAGCAGATTTAACATCTAGTTGGTACATATTACAGTGATGTTTAGTAGTTAAGGCGATTAACATTCTAATTGTATTAAGTTTAGCTACGGGGGTGAAGGTTTCCTCATAGTCTATACCTTCTTTTTGTGAATACCGCTTTGCAACCAGTCTAGATTTATACTTATCTATGCTCCCATCTGCTTTAAATTTGGGTTTGTATAACCATTTGCAACCTATGGTCTGTTTTCCCTCAGGAAATTCAACTAAATCCAAAGTTTTCTTTTTAGGAATTGATTCATGTTCCTCTTCCATGGCTTCCCTCCATTCATTATATTGAATTGCTTCTTTATAACTAGAGGGTTCAACATCACTTAACATGCTAGTTATAAAAGCATTCTCTCTATATCTAGCTGGCAGTTGTGTTTTCATACCTGATCTTTTGGGAGTCAGACTGGAAACCAACGTGTTTTTATTACCCATTGATGGACTTGGTTCGATAGATGTATATGAACTTTCTGACTCTTCCTTTTTCTACTCTTGCTGCTTATGGCTTTCTCTTGTTTCACCATTCCCTTCTTCTACCAACAAAGGAATATCCCATTCATTATTTCTATCTATACTGTTTCCATCATGTACCTTTTCATGAAACACTATATCTCTACTCGCAAATTTTTTTTGAGTAGAGGGATAAAACAATTTATAAGATTTAAATTTTTTGCAATACCCCAAAAAGGTACATTTGAAAGCCTTTGAATCTAGTTTCTTTCTATATTCCTTTGGAACATAGGAAAAAGCTTTGGATATAAAATTTATTAAATGCTTAACTACAGGTCTGAATCCTAATAAAGCTTCAAAAGGAGTTTTAAATGCAAGACTCTTTGTAAGTCTCCTATTTTTCAAATAAACTGCAGTGTTTATCGCTTCAGCCCAAAATCCGTTAGAAATATTCTTACATTTTAGCATATTTCAAGCACACTCCACGAGGGTTATGTTTCTCCTATTTGTAACCCCGTTCTGATGAGGAGTGTGGGGTATTCTAAAGTGCCACAATATTCCATGTTCTTTGCAATATTTGTTGAAGTCATCCTTCTGTACTCTCCCCCTTGATTTGAGCGGAGAATCTTGATGTATTTTCCTGCCTGCTTCTCAATCATGCTTCTAAATTGCTTGAAATATTAAAAAACATGACCTTTTTTGCAGAGAAAATATACCCACATAAATCTAGTACAATCATCGACAAACAATAAGAAGTAATATGCACCTCCCAAAGATCTTGACTGCATTGACCCACCTAGATTAGTGTGGACTAACTCTAGTATATCTCTCTGTTTTCTATTAAAATTAACATGAAACTCATCTCCGTGCATCTTCCCAAGAGCACACGCTTCACAATAAACATGAATATGCTTTAAATCAAGAAGACTAGTGACCATACATTTCTTATGAAGTAACTACAAATCTTTGAAATTTATATGGCCAAATCTATGGTGCCATAGTTCTTCCGCAGACATACCTGAAAATGTTAAGGCTTGATGTGGTGCACTACAAACATTTAGCTTGTAAAGGCCGCCGACACAAATCCCTGTTTCAATGGTCTTCATAGAATCCAACAAATTTTTAACAACACAATATGATTTATAAAATTCTATCTTAAGGTTCTGATTTGTTATCATTGAAACAAAATTTAGATTTTTATTAATGCCAGGTACATACATCACGTTTTGAACGTGCCTAATATTTCCATCAGGAAAAATTACAGGAACATTACCATGTCCTTTGATTGGGTACCCTCTGTCGTCACTAAGGTAGATTTTTTCTCCAGTGTTGGTTCCCTTGAATTCCTCAATCCATTTTCAGTTTCCTGTCATGTGGGTGGACACTCCTGAATCCAAATACTACGTATCCGCTTCATCCTTTTCATAGAGTTGGCCATAAAAAATCTGAAATCTTGGTTATAGTCATCATCTGCAAAATTCCTTGCATGTCTCTTGTATCTCTATTGACCTTCATCATATTTATTCTTTCGATAATGCTTAGCCATATTGCCAATTTTTCCACAATGATTTTTTTTAATGGTGGATCATTCCTGTTTGGTTACATACCTTGAGATGGATTCAACCTTTTATGTGCTGTGCCTCCACCTCTCTGTCCTCCGTTTTATTTTCCTCTGAATGGCTTCTTCTTTGACATTAGAGCTAGATCTGAATTATGGGGTTTAAGTGTCATCCACCTTTCCTCCTCTTGCATGAGAATCCCTGTCAATTCTTCAAATTTGGGGGCTTTCTCTCTAGCATTCAAGCATGTTATAAACATATGGTAATTTTCAGTCATACCATTCATAGTAATAGTTACTAGATCAATATTACTTACAACCTCTCCAATGTCGCCAAGCTTGTTTTTAATATCCTTGATGTGTGAGATGAATGCTGCTACTGTCTCATTCTCCTCCATCTTGATGGAGAGAACCTTGATTTTTCATGAACAATAGGTGATTTGTATTTCTGATTTCGTACAGGTCTCTGAGAGTTGTCTAGATTTCATTCGCAGACTTACAGTCATTGATGTGAGGGATGATGCAGTCTTTGACTGCCATCTTCAACATCGTTCTTGCCTTGTTCTCCCTCTTCTCCCACTCTTGTATTTTCGCAGCTGTCGTGCTTGCTACAATTGTAGGTTTCACCTCATCTCCAATTGCGATCCCCCATGCACTATGCCCTTCCAGCATAGTTTGTAGCTGGAATTCCCAAATAGAATAATTGGAACCATCGAGCTTGTTGCTTTCATTCAATTATACCTCCATCAGATTATTCATCTTGACAAATAAAAAAAATGACCTCTCGAAATTGACAAAAAAATCGGATCCACAAACAGATCTACCCCAGATCCACAAAAAATAACAATATTAAGAAACAAATATACCTGTTCTTCGACCACTCTGGCAGGCTGCTCTGTGCACTTCACCACAAGCTCACTCTGTCATTGATCATGCTTACAGTGATCCTCCCACTACTTCTGCATCTAATGCCACGACTCTCCAGCTCCTTTGACACAATCTCACTGGATCTGCAGGCACGAGCTCTCTGGCTCCACATGTCGAAGCTCTCTAGCTTCAATCAACAATATGCATTATGAGCACTCTGGATCCATGACACTCCACAACACGGGCTCTCTGGCTCAATGACGCTCCAAAACATGAGCTCTCTGGATTCTCCTAACATGAGCTCTCTGGCTCCATCAATCCGACTGGATTGGATCCTCTAATTACAAGCTCTCTGGCTCTCCCTTCACTCGGCGCTCCACAATCATGCAGAGGTTGCGCTCTTCGCGCTGCACAGAAATCCCATAAGGGTAAGTACTTATCAACATGGTTTCTTTGATCACATCCGCATTGATCGGCTTCCCTTACCAGAAAAAACAAAAAAAAAAATCACACAACCTCACTCATGGCTACCCTTAGGTCATTGGGGGCTTCTTTTCTGCCTCATGGATATTCATTGGATTGAAAGCACTCTGGCTTTTATTCAACCCCAGAGCTTTGATAGCATGATAAAATATGCCAAAATCAAATTATTGAAAGTTGTACTGGTTAGCTCTACTCTGAGAGACTACACTAGGAGGGACTGCGTCCGCAAGTCACTCTACATTCTCATTAGAGATCAAACAATATATAGGTTACATGCAAATAGGGAAGTTAGAACCAATACCTAAGAAATATGAACAAACTCCTAATCTAAGGTTCAGGTGAACTGAATATCTCTAATATAGTTTCTCCATTATCTTCAACAGATCTTGATCTCATTCACAAGTATGTGTATGACTCACAATTGTTCTAGTCTTGTCTTCTACTATGTTATCCACCTTGACAAGTGAGTTTTCTTATTCCTTTTTGTATGTATTTCGATTTTTAAGTGAAAATGGTGAACAACATTGATGTTCGACAAAAATAATAACATAAATAAGAATTTATGGCGAACTATTTAAGTGCAGGCTTGAACATGTTCAAAAGCAATTTCAATATCATTTCTGGGGAGCTATATAACCATAGCAGTTTCAGTTTCATTTATGGGGAGCTATATAACCAAATCAGAGTGCAAGATTGAATTGTTCGGCGCAATTTCACTAAACTCCTTCAAATGAAAAGGAACATGCAACTTGCCACTAGCCACGAAGTTGTGGATTACATTTTGCCACGAAGTTGTGGATTACATTTTTCCACGAAGTTGTGGACTACATGACATAACATCACACTGGATATGCATTGGATTGGAGAATTTAAAAATTTAAATGTTTTGCAAATAATGCTAACTACAACGTAGCATTAAACTAACATTGAAGCATTGAATCAATGAAGTGAAGTGAAATTTGAAATTGTCCTAACTTATAACAAAATCATACAGTTTTCCCTTCCCTGTAATAAAACTTTGCATAAAAAATTGTTTGATCAAATATTTCTATTCAAATCTTGGTTAAAATAATAAATACATGGTTGGTCAATATAATTTAATGTTCGGTCAACGCAGAGAAACCACTATAGTCTCCGCGTGCCGAAGGCAAGGAATAATAACTTGGCACATAGAATAACAAAGATTTCTGAAAATTATAACGATAATCTCTTGTGAGTTCAAAATTATACATATGAACAACTCTACATCTCATATGAAAAATTTTCTTGTCCTTTTGAATCACCATCAATTTATCTGGGCTTGATAATCGGCTAATTGTGCTAAAAAAAGTGACTACGGCTACAAATATACATGAATGTTTATCAGTTTAGATTTATGTTTTGATTCCAAACAAGACTTCAACTAAAAATGATATACCATGATGAAAAAAGGTAACTAGTAGCCCAAAATTCCAAATGTCGTAATCAAAGGTGTTGCTACAAATGAACATGCAATGAATGAAAGATGAAGAATATTGAGTGAACATGCAGTGAATGAAAGATGAGGAATAGCCACTGAGTGGTTTCTAAATCTTTATTTTGACAACCACATTCAGTTACTAAAACACTAAGAATTTAATTTGGTTAAAAAAAATTGTAATCAAATCCTGATTTGTGTTTAAATTGGTTTTTTTGACTACATATATGGATTCAACACCTTCAAAAACCCTTAAGGCACTTCTATCGTGAAGAGTTCACCTTTTCGAGCTTGTGATTTCAATGAATCCCTACCAAATTCTAAAAAAATTAAATCAGAAAATAAACCTAACTTAAAAAAAAAATGAATAATTTTAAACAATAATAATAATAACTTTATATATAACATACATTTAAATTAAACATACTTTAATATAATTTTAAACTAATATAATATTACACTTCATATTAAATTGTTTATTTATTTTTTATGCAATTATTTGTTGGTGGATAACCATTTACATTGTATTGTGAGTTATGCAAACACTACACTGAAAATCATTATTATAATATTCCATATATATATATATATATATATATATATATTTTAAATTTTAAATTTGTAATATATTTTTTAAAACTCACTATTCAATTTAAAAATATTACTACTTGTCTGTAGAGTTTTGATTAAATTGGTTAAATAGTAATGAGACAAGTTCTTATGGTACTCATTTGAGATCCAATTCCCTTCCTCGATACATCATTTGTTAACTAAAACTTTTAACTAAAATCAAAATAAAAAAACAATGTAACATGTATCCCCAAAACAATCGAATACCTATTAAGTTTCATCAAAATGACACCAATTTCTGAGTTGCCTAATAAGCAAGAAAAGTGAAGAGAAACGTGAAACCCAAAATGGGGAGATCTTTCAGATGACGGCTAGAAGTTTTTGGACGAAGCTCCGGCACATTTCCGTCAACCGACGAAGACTCCGGCAACAAAAGACTAAGATCTTCCATGGCCATCCCCATCCGGCATTTTCAAAACAGAAGGATTCCTTATTGCTTTAACCTCTGGACTGCAACATAATTAAAAGTATATTTTTTTGGAAAACTCCAATGCTGGGAGCTGTAAACAATATATCTATGGACTACAATATAATAAAAGTTTCAGCACGCTCGCATGCTCAGAGCTGTAAACAATAATATATAGATACTGTTTCAGATTATTCTCTGCTCCACTTGCCTCCTCTCGTTTGTGCATTTCCGCCCGTTTGTCGAACGCAATATTGCCCCGAAATTCAATTCAAATCAACGGAACTTTCGTGAACCATAAACTGTTGTTCTGAAAACGAAGTGGAAGACTTTAACTACATGAGACAATATATGATAGGAGTTCTGAAAGCGTGGCGTGGGGATAAATGGCCATAATGTCGCCCTTCTCACAATTTTCCCAATAAAAACTCACCGTGTTGTGGTGGATGCCAAATTGTAATCTCACTATTATGTATCTGTAATTTTAAAATGATATAGCATTGCCAATTGATCTCCATGGCGGATGCCAATTTGTAATCTCACTATTATGTATCTGTAATTTTAAAATGATATAGCATTTCCAATTGATCTCACTATTATGTATCTGTAATTTTAAAATGATATTGATCATATCCTAGGTTTTTTACAATGAAATGTGAGGTATCATAGTCATTATGATTTGTTATTTACTGTATTAAGTAGTTTACTATGATGTATATTTATTCATTTTCTATTTTTCTTATTTTTTTCAATGAAGTTTAAATTGGTACACTATGATGTGGGGTTTATGATAATGTTTTTTGAAATTTTTTATATTTTAATTTTGGCATTTAGTTTTGTTGGTGGTTTGATGATGATTAAGTTAGTTTAGTGAGTGTTTCTCTTATAGATTTTTGACGTGTATTTTGTAACAAATTGTATGTTGGAGATTAAATGACATCAATTTTTTTAAGGATGTTTTCTCACTTAAGGATTATGTCTTATTGAGGAAATCATGTGTATTGAACAATTTTTTGAGGTTTTTATATAGTGGTTTTCTATGCAATCAATAAGTTTGTTAGTTGTGGTTAATGTGGAATGGCAATGTTGTCATGCCACAATTTTTGTTTGGATACATTTCATGCATGGTGACTTGGTTTGAAATTTAGGCTTTTAATGTGCAAAGTTCGTTTTCTTCACAATGTAAGTGTGACTTTGTCGTGATCATATTTTGCGAGAAAATTTGTTGTAGAATGACACAAATGAATCATATATGCTTGATTGTAAACATTAAAAGTTATCTACCTAATCATCTGCACACTATTCAAAAGGATGGTTTTGAGGCTCCACCATTAGGCTTGGGTCCCTATTAATGAATGAAACATCCTAAATTTTCCTAATTAAGCCCCTCTTCATTTGTGACTCATCAATGTTGCCACTCATGAATCCTTTTGAATGTGTATAATCACTGTTTGGGATTCATGTGCTTTGATTTCCTCCCATTGGTGGATATATTTGTTAGATTTCTTGTTTTGGGTTGATTTATGCATTTGTTGTTGAAGATTTCATTGGCTAACATAGTTTCTTGTTTTTTTTTTAATTTACTGTTTCTTTTGCCCCTCCTAATCCACCAATATCAACTGTGTTATTGGATTCACTTCTAAGTTCAGTGAATTAATGAAAAAACGTATGATTCCCCCAGACTTATTGATTTCTCTTGCCCCATCCAAACCATAGTGTGTACAACCCATCATTTGGAAAGAATAGGCCCAAGTTTTCTACAATATTAGTGTTAGCCAATTTTCCCTTTCAAAACATCTATTTGAGTAAAAGTAGAGGTGTTACCCTTGAATTCTTTTAGATATGATATTTCAATTTGTAGGGTTCTTGGGTTTACTCTTTTGCATGTGAAATTTTCATTGGGTCATGGGTTTTCCTTCATGCTCCTTCTTCATTGTCCTCCTCGAGCCCTTTAGGATGTTCCCCATTTGACTTATTATAGGGTTTTCTATAGTTGGGGGAGCTTTGCATTTATTTTCTCTTGTTTGGTTCTACCTCCACAAGTAATGAACTTCTTGGGTGCTTTAGAAGGGATCTCTCTCTAAATCCTAGCAACTCTTCCTCCTCTAGAAACCCTAGTAAGTATTCAACTTTTGGAAAACCTAGTAGCTCTTCCTCCTATTCATTAAGCATTAAAGGCTAAAAAATATTAAATTTGTCCATGTAAATAACATAGTAGATGCTCACATATGGTATAAAATGTACTATGAATGCAGTCTTCCCCCATGTTAAACAATCTCAAATGAACCATAAGTAATGAGCTTTGTCTTCTTCCATGGGCCTTGTATCATCTTCTAATTTGGATGCAACGAAACCATATCTCCCACTTGAAATTGATGAGATACCTTTTGTCAATCATGCCACCCTTAATACTTTTGTTGTGCTCTTTGTAGTTTCACTTCCACCTATCTATGTATCTATTGAATCCTCTCAAGAATATAATTCTTTATCTTGTTCATATTGTTAGCACTCTGTAAATTTACCTAGGCCGAGGAGAGAAATCTCAGAGGTAACCAAAAACCTCTTTTAGGCTAAGGTCCATCCCCCTATCCTTAGAGAGGGATCTCTCACTGCCTTGTGTTATAATTCAAATAAATGACTCATATGATCTAGGTTTTAGGCTCGTTATACTGATCAAAGGAAAGTTCAAGATTTGTTTTTATTTATTGAAGGTGGGTGTAGAGGGCATAATTACTTAGAATTATAGCACTGTTACAAATCCAAATAAATAAGGAATATGATGCAATCCACACAGGGGAAATGTAGGTAGACTTACTGACAATCAATCAAAATTCATTGTAGTGGAAGGATGAGTGAGGTAAGAGAGAAATGAAAAATTGAGCATTAAGCGATAGATGAGTTAAAATTTCCATTGAAGAAAGTGACACTTCTATGATCAACTAAATCAATCAGAGCAATACATAAATTCTAAAAAATATCCTTTCAAGCTGAGCACGAGGAAGAACAATGTTACCGATGAAATAGGTAACCTCAATGTTACCTACTTTTTCAAATATCAAGAAAAACACCTGATTTTGAAAAGGTGGCGATGCAGAATCACGAAAAAAAATTTTGAGCATGTTTTTGGCACTTTAATTTTTTTTCATCTTGTTTTTTTTTTTTTTAATAATTTTTTTTTTTTTTAAAGTGGTGTTTTTTATGTCGATTTTGAATAGTGGTGGTGTATCATCACCAACGTTTTTTTTATAGCATTGATTTTGACACTATAATTTTTTAATGTCTTCTTCTTCTGTGAGATGTTTATTTTTAAGTGTATTTATGTACTTATGTTTTAAAAATAGAAAAAATATTTTTTTTAAAAATAAAAACTTGTAATGATATCTTCACTTTTTCACATACATAAAAGATAGAAAAAATGTCAATATTCTAAAGTTTATATTTTCCACATGTTTATGTATTGTTAAATAATTTTTCAATGCACATCAAAAAAATTATCGCTAAAAAACCAATATTTTCAACCATATGACAAAAAAATACAATTTTTCAATATAAATACAATGCAAAAAATACACTTTTACAGAGTTTTTGTTGAAAAAAACATATTAAATAAACTAATTTTTTGGGAGAATTTTAGTAAAAAAACTTAAGAAAACAACATTTTTATTGTCAAAAAATAATAGCAATCACATCTTTTTTGCAAAAAAAAGGGGTTGTTCTCATAAAATATCAAAGTCTAAACATTACAAGTAAAGCTGATTAGTAGTTCTGAAAAATAAGCTTTGTTTGCAAGCATAACTTAAACATCATCAACAATATCAACTAATACATCTTCAACATCATCTAGAACAACATTGATGGCTTCTTTCGCAGCATTTGCTTCTTCATTTTGATCATCGCCGTCTTCTAATGGATCTTTCATGTCAGAAAATCTTCCAAAGTGTCCCTTTCCAATCATTCCATATAATGGTGGCTGAGGTTCCTTTGCTTTTTTTGCCACACGTGATTCATTAAAATCTCCTTTCCTCAAACCAACTTCTTGCTTCGCATCTGGAAGGAATTTAAGAGCGTTAATTCTTTGTTGAATAAATTTGCATTGAACTGGATCTTTCTCAATGGCAATGAAATTTCTTCCTTTTTGTAGGCAACATGCTAGTGTTGTACCTAATCATCAAGCACAAAAAAAATAAGTAAGAAAATTAATATGGAGACATAAAAAGTAAAAAAGACAATATTTAAATTTAAATTTGTATAATAAAACTTACCTGAACCTGAGAATAAATCCAAAACCCATTCTCCTTCATTTGAACATAGATCTATAAAATAGTTAATCAATGCTTGTGGTTTTTGATAAATGTTAACTATATCTCCTTTTGCATCTTTATCCTCATATGTTAGTTTTCTTACCACTGCATCATAAACCAATACTTGACTATGACTCTTCCCATCTACTTGATTCATAATAATATGCTTATAGTTATCCTCTTTTGTCCAACATTCAACATGGATGAACTCACAATCATTTATAATAGGTTGATCTTCGGAAGAAACAATATTTGACTTTTGCCTGTTACATAGCATAGTAAAAGTTCAATTAAATTTTACATGAATAAATTTTTTTAGGAAGAATCAAACATACAATTTCAAAATCTTACCATGTAAGTTGCATCCTTGAGTTTGCTTTACCCTTGAAGCTTGTTAATAACATTGGAAACTGTGTGTCTGAATGAAATGTCACAAATCACCAAAGTGGTGATGTTGTCACTTCTTGAAAACCCGTAACCACTTTATTAAAAGCTTGATAAGTATATGGTTCTCTATCATATTCAATGGCTGGGAAATTGAAACCATGAGGAATATCTGCAATAACTAGGCCATACTCCCTTTTAGGTATTAGTGTTGCAATGTCTTCACAGTCACCTTGTATTATTTGATATTGGACACTGTCGAGCCCATTCCAAATGTAATGATTAAGAGTAGGATCTAGTTTAACATTCATAAGACGCTTCCTTCTCATGTTCTCCATCTTAATTTTTTCAATAAAGCTTTTGAAAGTATCTGGTACTCCATTTCCATCCTTCTTCGACATCTTTAATGACATAAAATATATATATATAGATATGTATAAGTAATAAAATAAAAATAGTTAAAATATGAATAAAATAAATTTATAAATCAACATACCTTATTGAATGCAATATAAAATTCTTTTAGTGTTGATGTAGAACTTGCTTCTGGGTAGTTGCGTACAACATCATCCCAACTGTCTTCATTCAACATTTTTACCATGTGTTCTTGTATTTTCATATAAATTTTCTGACTGAATAAATCAAGTTAAAAACGTTAATATATTGACATGTATAACAAATTCTACCAACATTATTATGTTTTATTTAAAATAAAATTATAATGAAAGAAATAATTCAAGAAACTTACTTTTGAAATTCTGCACACATTTCTTCCATTGATAATTCACCCGACTTCACACGGGCTAATACTTATTTGACTAATTTATCATCCTTCACACCTTGCATTGTTCTCCAAGGTGTAATATTCATATCCTCTGGAAGCTGCTTCATTTCAGGACCCCCCTTACTGTTGGTACATATTATGGGTTTACTCTTTTTAACTCTCTGATTTTTTATGGAAATATTCTCCCATCGATCAAAAATGTCATCAATCAAATCCCATACCTCCCCAGTTCTAAATGCCAACTGAAAAATGTTATCTGTGCCTCTGAAGAGATTTGTATTCAATTTTCCATCTTTTGCTTTTTTTTCATCAATTTGATAACCCGTTTCCATTAAACATTCCTTTCGAAATGCTACACTAACTTCTGTCTTATCCCCACGACATTTTTCTATGAATTCATTATGAATAAATCTGACCCTTTGGATGAAAGTCATTTTCATTCTGTACTCGTTATCTGCATTATGATCCCATGCCAATAACTTTGATTCCATTTCTGTTAAGCCAGCGTAAATGATGCATTTCACTGTTTGAAAAAGATAGTTATTGGGATATTCTGCAATCAATTGTCGTTTAGCCTCTATTGAATGGTTTCCTCCAATTACATAATATTTATAATCAAAACATTTTGCCTTGTCAAGTGCTTGTTTGTTGGGAACCTGACATGGATCGACAAGAACCACATAATCCACCACATGCGCATATGGATTGAAACTGAACAATGTTTTCAGATTATGTACATGTAGGTGATGGGCCTTTCTAATTTGATATTGAGATTGCCCTTCATCTGAGCCATAAAATTGGTTAACATTAAGTTCAAATGTTTTGCCACCAAGAATTAATTTATTCTTCCTCAACTCTTGTCGAATAGCATTTTGTTTTGTTTTAATAATGCCATCCTCTAACTCAGCACCTGGTGTTATGATTTCTCTGCTTCCGTAAGAGCTTTCAATTTGTTCTTCACTGCTGCTCATGACCTTTACAAGTTCACCAATATTTGATTTCCTAGCCTTATTGGATAACATATCAGTTTCTTTATAAACAAGCTCTCCTCTATGAGGTACAAGAGAGAGATCTTTGGCAATTTTTCTTTTTGGTGTCTGATCTGTTTTCTTCTTTTGCACAATAGTTCTCATCTCCTCCTCACTAATTCTATCATAATTTTCTGTTTCATGATCGACACCTTCAAAAGAAACATGTTTAAGTTTATTAGATTGACCCACCTTAGTGACACTTGGTTGATCCCCTCTTTGTACTGTTGCAGTGTCACGAGCTATTGCTCTTTGCTTCAATCTCCTGTCCTCTGCTTTGTCTTTGTGGAAAGTTTTGATCACATCCATAACATATGGCACCAACATATAAATACCATCAAACATGTTTGAAAGACTCGAAACAAAATCCTGTGAAACAAAATAAAACATGTCAATGATCAATAATTTATAAAAAATTGAATCATCCTTACAATAATGCATAGAGGAAATAAAAATAAGCATACTTACAATGTTATTTGCAATGTTGTTTGCTATTTCTTCAGAAAATTTTGAAGTTATTTCATCTGTGTCGTACTTGACGATTGATAGACGATATCTAACCTTCTCACATTTCTGAGCCTTCCTTGCAAGAACATAAATAGTGTTTGTATTCGAGACCATACATATGTCTCGTACTCTGCCCATCACATCATATTGCTCATTTAAGTCAATCATACCACAAACCAGATAGATGTGTATATCAACCTCCGTTTCACTGTCTTCAAGATACCATGAGAAATCGGTTTTATCTATTTCCTCGGCGTTCTTCCAATCAGAAATAAGCTTTAATGAACCTGGTGTCCCACTTGCTTGACTTTTATTAGTGTGTGCAACAATATCCTTATTGCGTCCAACAGTTTCCATAGTGCGTTCAGCTGCAACTTTAGATTTGGGAGTTGTATCCATAGTGCGTCAAGCTGCAGCTATAGATTTGGGAGCTGCTGCCCTAGGTGCAGAAACATTCACAGAAATCTTTTTTGATGTCATTTTCGTGATATATATATATTAGTGAATGGAAAAATATTGCGGATAAAATAAATTTAATAAAAAAAGTTTATCTCTAAAACTAAATAGTTTGAAATTAAAGTAGTAAAATTAGCTATAAAAATTTTCATTTAAAAACAAAATATTATAAATCATATGTATATATATCTATATAATATGTTTTGAATACATTTTATAAAAAATTAAAAAATGTGTTTAAATTGTATAAAATAATTAAAAAAAAATAAACTAGTATTTTCAAACTTCAGTTTGTGTTTAATATTTAAAAAAAAACAAAAAGTTACTAACTGTTTATAACAAATGTTATAATATTATATAATTTTTTATTTTTTTAATTGTATTGTTATATAGTTTTTTTTAATTAATTTATATTGTTATATTAAAAAAAATGTTTTTTTTTTAATTTATTATATTGTATTTTTTTTAATTATATAATGTTTAAAAACAAAACATAATTGTTGTTTTGTTTTTTTTTTTTGATATATATATATATATATATATATATATATATATTTGTTATATTTTGAAATTTTTAACAATGTTTTTATTATATTATATAACAATATTTTTTATTTATTTATATATAACAATGTTTCTATGAACTTTTAATTGTTTTATTAAAACAAATTATTTAAAAATAAAAATTAAAAAAATAAAAATTTAAAGAACAAAATAAAATTAAAAAATGTTTTCTTAAAACAAATTATTAAAAAATAAAAATAAAAAAAAATTAAAAAACAAAATAAAAAAATTAAAAAAAAAAAAACCAAAATTAAAAAAAAAAAAAATTGTTAAAAAAAATAAAAAAAAACAATTTAAAAAACAAAATTTAAAAATTTAAAAAAATAAAATTTAAAAAAATAAAAAAAAATAAAAAAAAACTAAAATTAAAAAAAAAAATTGTTAAAACAAATTAAAAAAAAACAATTTAAAAAACAAAATTGCAGAATTAAAAAAAAAATTAAAATAAAAAAAAATTTAAAAAAATTAAAATTAATTTTTTTTTAAAAAAAGTGAATCGTCCTGCCCGTTGGGCGCCGGAGCCGGCCAGGCGGTGCCATGGGGGCGGCCCAGCCTGCCTCCCGGCCCCCGCCTTGGCCGAGCGCCGATTCCCGGAATCGGCCCTCAGCCAAGGCGGGGGCCGGGAGGCGAGCTGGGCCGCCCCCGTGGCGCCGCCCAGCCGGCCTCGGCGCCCAACGGGCGGGCCGCGCGTAGTTTTTTCGTTATTATTTATTTATTTATTTAATTTTATTTTAATTTTTTAATTTTTTTATTTGTTTTTAATTTTTAATTTTTAATTTTTTAATTCTTTTTTAATTCTTTTTTGTTTTTTAATTTTTTTTTTTTAATTTCGATTTTTAAATTTTTTTTTTATATAATATAATTATTAAAACATTATTTATTAAAAAAAAATGTTAAAAATATCAAAATATAATAAATTAAAAAAAAAAAAAAAACAATATAATAAATTATAAAAAAAAACATTTGTTTTAATATAACAATATACTAAATAAATAAATAAAAACTACATCACAATATAATATATATATATATATATATATATATATATATATATATAACAAAGCAATAAAGAAAAAAAAATTTAAAGATTTAAATTAAAAAAATAAAATAAAATAGAATATAAAATAAAAAAATTCTCAAATAAAAAAAATAAATTAAATATTGAAATCACTGATATATTTATGATAAAAAAAAAACAAATAAAAAATGTTATAATATTACTTTTTTTTTATGTGCATGGTTGTTTTATGGATTTTTATGTTTAAATGAACCTATAAGTCTTAAAAAAGAAAAAAAATCTAAATTTTTGTTCTTAAAAGCCTAAAAAATTTAGTTTTTTTTGCATTTTCTTCACTAAAAAAATATTAAAAAATCAAGGTTTTTGAACCTAAAAACCTTAAAAAAGTAGTTTTTGGACACAAAAAAACTATAGAAAAACAGATTTTCCCCAAAATCGTTTTTAAATTGACAGAATAGAAGGAAAACTAACCTTTGAAATGCAAAAAGCTATTGTCACCAATGCCAACACAACGCCTCCACAAAATTACGAATAGCAACACAATGCCTCCAATGCCAATGCAATGCCTTCACAAAGTTACCAATGCCAATGCAACACCTCCACAAAATTACCAATAGCGACACAAAGCTTCCAATGCCAATGCAATGCCTCCACGAAGTTACCAATGCCAACGCAACACCTCCAGAAATTTGCTCCAACAAATACCAGAAAACTTGATGTGATGTGATGAATAAAAACAATCATTCCTTTTAAATATCGTATATTGTCCGATTGATTTACTGTTTAATGAATGTGGGATTAAAATTTCAAATTTAAAATATTTACATTTAATTTATTATAGTTCATACTATAGTTAAAATACTTATTATTTGCATGTGGTTATCATAATTAATATTTACATGTACTAAATGTTACATTTAATTAATTATTGTTCATACTATAGTTAAACTACTTATTATTTGCATGTAGTTATCATAATTAATATTTTATTTAATATTTACATGTATTGAATGTTGAATAATTCAAATATAATCTCAGATTAAAAATTAAAATATGAAATACTTACATGTAGTTAATTATATTTAATATTATAGATAAAATAGTTAATATTTGTATTTAGTTATCATAGTTAATATTTATATGTAATCAATGTTTAAAATCATGCGATTAAATTTTAAAATCTAAAATATGTACATGTAGTTAATTATAGTTTAAATAGTTAATATTTACATCATGTTATTTTTGTAAATATTTACATGTAGTCAATATTAAACTATTCAAATAAGAAAATTATTTTAGTTTCGAAGACATGCATGAAAGGAATATTTAAAAAAAAATTGAAATATATTTTAGATGAATATAACGTAAGTTTAAAATAAAAAATTTAAAATATTTACATGTAGTCATTATAGTTAAAATAGTTAAAGTTTTTCGTGAATTTTTTTGGAGGGAAATTTTTTCGCGAATTTTTTTGGAGGGAAAATTTGGAGGGAAATTTTCAGTCTTAAAGCTATATATTGTAAGTGGGAGAGGAATTTGTATCATTCAATCTATTCTTGTTGGAAGCCATGGTTTCTTCTGATAATGAAGTTTTTCTTTCTAGAACATCAACATCTTCGTCACGCAACAACTCTATTCAGAGTGATGAATATAACGGGAGTTCATTCACCATGAATAGAGAGTCAAAAAATCGAGCGCCAGTTATACCACTTACTCTTAATCCTAAGGATTATGAAAGCAACAGTGATGAAGGGCATGATGAAGAAATTGCAGAGTCAAAAGTTGCACTTCGTCCTAATCCCAAGGATTATGAGGACACCATTGATGAAGAGGGAGATGAAGAATATCCACTTCAGCTTAATCCTAAGGATTATATGAGAACAACAAATGAAGAGGGGAATGAAGAATCTGTAGAGTCAAAATATCCACTCTGTCCTAATCCTGAGGAGTATGCCAGCACCACTCATGAAAAGGGGGATGTAAAATTTCCAGAGTCAAAATATCAAATTCGTCCTAATCGTAAGGATTATGCGAGCACCACTGATGAAGAGGGGAATGATAATGTTTCAGAGTCAAAATATCCACTTCGTCCCAATCCTAAGGATTATGCCAACACCACTGATGAAGAAGGAAATGAAAAATTTACAGCGTCAAAATTTCCACTCCGTCCTAATCCTAAGGATTATGCAAGCACCACTGATGAAGAGGGGGACGAAAAAATTCCAGAGTCAGAATTTCCACTTCGTCTTAATCCTAAGGTTTATGTCAACACCACAGATGAAGAGGGGAATGAAGAATTTGCAAAGTCAAAATATGCACTTCGTCCTAATCCTAAGGATTATGTCAACACCACTGAGGAAGAGGGGAATGAAGAATTTGCAGCTGATCCTAATCCTAATCATAACGATTATAATTTAACCACTGATGAAGGGGGGGATGAAGATTTTCCAATAAATATAGATTCAAGGCATTCACTTATTCCCAATCCTAAGGACTATGAGAGCTTTAGTGAGGAAGGGGAGGGGCAGGGTGAAGAAATTCTAGTGAATACAAATTCAAAGCTTCCACTTATGCCTAATCCCAAGGATTATGAGAGCGCCACCGAGGAAGGGGAAGATGAAGAGTTTCTTGCAAATGATAATTTTAAAGACACAGATTTGAATATTGCATTTTCTCCAAGTGACCATTTCAAAGACACTCATGGTGATGAAGAATTGAATCCTCCCAGGGAAGAATTTGAAAGCATGGGTCAAGATGGTGAAGAATTTCTTTTGAGTCAGGGTTACAAAAGTGCCGATGATTCTTGTGAAATGTTTTCTTCAACTGATGATGGTAAAGAAATTTTTCCATGCAATGATGTTGATGAATTTCTTAACTATGTTGAGGATGATGATAGTGGGGATAATATTCCTTCTAATGGTGATGAAACTACTTTTACAAAGGATGATGGAATGATGAAGCCGTTGCAAGCAAATATTGCAACTAGGAGTAGGAGTACACCTTTTCATATCAATCCAAGGCATTCCAGTTATACAAGGGCGAGGACAAAATATCTCATGACAAAAAGTTCTGTCATTCATTTGATTTCAAGTGCATGTTGTCGAAGGGATTGCTTGAAAAATATGGATTTCAACTTTGCTTTGCAGAAAAGGAAAACATATATGTCAATGAATAAAAGCATGCAAAATTCATATTTAGTGGGTTGCATGCAATCTACACTAGCAGGTTATGATTATCATATTGGGAATGTATTGCTTTGCAGAAAGGCGTTCAAAATGTTGTATTCAATTGGTAATTGTCGTTTGTCAAGAATCCAGGATAGATTGGAAAAGGATCCCACATATTATTCAGAAGCATGTCATAAACGGGAGGTGGGGCCGTTTGCAAATACTGCTAAGACATGGATGAAAGAATTCTTTTCAAATCATGGAGAGTGTATGCCAAATAAAGACACAATACATATTCCAGATAATTTCTCGAGACGAGAAATATTCATGTTATACAAAGATTATGCAGAAGCTGTTGAAGGAATTGGTAATTTTATTACATATTCTTATTTTACAAGGATATTTAAAACTGAATTAAAAAATGTTCGTATTCCTAAGAAGACAAGGATGGGGATTTGCAGCACATGTGCTTCTCTTAAAGAAAAAGAGATAAATGTCAAGGGGCAAAAAGAGGTATGTGTTCAAAACATTGTTTTTTAAAATTTGATACTTATCAACTATGAAAATATATTTATTCATATGTTTCTTTTATTTTATGTACATATTCCGTTGTCAAAGAACTTCAAGACCATCACAATCAGCAAACAAGTGAAAGACAAAAGTTGTATAAACATCGAAAGAAGTGTTATGATCATCCAAATAAATATCTGGGATTGATAATTGATGGTATGGACCAAAGGAAAACACTTCTTCCACATTTTGTCCGCACGCCAAAAAAATTACAGGAGGAAAATTTCATTCAGTTTCACTTGGTTGGTTGTATGGTATTTAATGAGAAGATGCTTCCAAGAGTTTTCTTCACAAGTCCAAATATTCACAATGATGCAAATTTGACCATAACTATAATCCATGATGTGGTTACTCATTGGTCTGGGATTCTTCCTGAAGTTTTGTATTTACAATTAGACAACACAAGTCGTGAGAACAAAAATCAAATTCTTTTTGGGTATCTAAACATGCTCGTTGAATTGGGGATTTTTAAAAGATAAAGGTTGGTTTCCTTCTTGTTGGGCATACTCATGATCATATTGATCAAATGTTCAGTCGTTTTTCAGTAACATTGAGGAGGAAAGGTGTTGGGAGCCTGCCATCATTAATTGAATGTATTAAGAAATTGTACATTCTAGAGCCTGTTTTTCATGTGTTGGAAGAAACTATTGACATGCGAAGGTTTATTTTTGGATCACATGGTGAGGAGAAATGCATTGAAAAACTTAACGACATTAGCTTCCAGCATCAATTTCGTATCAAAAAAATTGATGGGATAACACTTATATGGGGCAAGAAGTATTCAACTATTGAAGAATGGGGACCATCATCAAGTTTAGCATTTTGAAGTTCATTCCAGAGCGTCCAATGTTTTCATCAAAGATATTGTTATTACAGTCAGTTTCCGAACTCCATAATGCACGAAGGCAGAAGAGAGAGATAAATTATTTTGAATGTCTAGAGGAAATTAAAAGATGTATTAGAGATACATATGAATACTTCGATGTTGCTGATTCAGTTTTGTGGGAGTCTTTTTTCAGTAATCAAAGTGATATGATTTCAAGATCAGTAAATGAGGATACGCTTTTGAAGACTCCTTTTTTTTGGCCACAAAATATGCCAAATGAACATGAACATCAAGAAACACACAATGTTGAACAACAACAGCCTCAAGATATTATTAATTTCCCACAGGTAGAGGAAAGAGAAATCTATATTGGTTCTAGAAGATCACGTGCACAACATGAAGCCATGGAAGACCTTTACAGGGGTTCTGTGCAAGATCTTAAGGAGGGTTGCATGATAGCAGTGTTAGCAGATGAAGATCCACTTGGCTATCCATTCTGGATTGCCAAGGTTATAAAGGTCATTAATGAAAATGAAGAGATTACAACCGTTGATGTACATTGGTATGCCACAAGTACCCACCCTTTCAATGGTGTGTACAAGCCAGAGATGGTAGTGGAAAAAAGAATTAGCAGAAAGAGAAAAAGAAAGGGCGCAAATATAAATCGTCGCCGCACAGATGTCTTAAAATTGGAGGATGTTGACATACTTGTGTATGACTTCAATTTGACAAAGAGAGGAACTCTTCGGTTGCAGACCATAAATATTTTGAAGAAATTGCTACTAGAACAATTACTGTTGAAATGGGACTCTGCAGAATGTAGACGTAGATCTACAAGACTTTTGAACTCTGAAATGGTGGGCATGCATGTTGACTCAGATGGAGCACTAGTTGATGAAAGAGAAGAATATGGATCATCTTCATCTCCATCGAGCCATTCATCTGAAGATGTAGATTATGATGGTGTGCCAGAACCTATGGCTGATTTTGAATAACTATCTAAGACACTTTTATGTAATTTATGTTTGCATGGTAACTTGAAATAAAAATTTTGACTTCCATCTCATTTTTCATGAAGTTCTGAGACATTTCTATGTTTGTTGGATTATACGTTTTAATTATGAAGAATTCATTTTTTTAGAATATCGACAATGTAACAATGAATTACAAAAATAATTTATGTTATATTCAATGCACCAATGTTGATATTTTAATTATAAGTAAAATAGAAAATAGAAACTAATGTTGAATTTTTAGATTATGCAGTGATATTACCATGATATTATGTATTGTTACCATTTGGTATAAGATACTTTTAAAAGTTTTAATAATTATATGCGTCATTGAAACATAACACTTTGTTTTGATGCTTGATTTTTAGGTTTTCGTTGAAATTATATTTAAATTTGTCTTATTCTAAGATTTGAAAAAAGATAAGTTTTTATTCTTTAAAATTAAAATTACTCTTACTTGTTTCTGTTTTAAATTGTTAAGTCTTATATTTTCTCCATAATTTCATTGTTCAAGTATGATGAACACTTAAGATTGAAAAACTTTAGATTTACCTTTATCTTTAAGGTTATGGTTGAAAATAATTACAAATTTGGGGTTGTTTAAAGTCAAGATATTTTATGTTTAACAACATGGATGAAAATTGTTCAAAATTATAAGCCCTCCGGACATGTATTTGTTTATCTTTAACATCATCTATAAAAAATGTTAGGAATTTACGATTTTAAAAAATGTCCTAATATGTTGTCTTTAATTCCATTGTCACAAGTGTCAAAATTATGACACAATTTTTTTTTTTTGTTATTCCAGCATCAACTGGGTTTGTTTTGAGGGTGTTTTTTCAATCTTTTTGCAACAAACAATTTTGTTTTTAGCATAATTTTAGAAAATGTTGAAATTTGACCTTAAAAAAAAAACAAGTGCGTTCTGGAAGACACACTTTTTTTGGGGGGGGTGTTTTTTCAATCCTTTTTTCAACAAACAATTTTGTTTTTAGCATAATTTTAGAAAATGTTGAAATTTGACCTTCGAAAAAAAACAAGTGCGTTCTGGAAGACACATTTTTTTTTTTTTTGGGTGTTTTTTCATGTTTTTTGAGCGTTTTTGGGCTAGAGTTCCCATTTTGAGGTCAGGTTACCTATTTCATCGGTAACATTGTTTGAGATGTGGTGTTTAGAGAGGTGAAAGATGTTGTTAAACATGAAGTCATACCAAAGGAACCTGAGAAGATAGAGTTTGAGCTAAAGGAGGATGAATCAGACTCTACAACAGAAGAAGACTCAGAAGAGGAAGAGCCACAAACTCCAGTTGTGAGAAGATCAACTCGGGAAAGAAGGCAACCAGAAAGGTATAGTCCATCTGCTTTTTGTTCAGGTTTTGCCTTAACTATAACTGATGATGATCCCAGAACTGTCAGGGAGGCAGTAGATTCAGAGGATGGAAAACTCTGGAAGGAGGCCATGGTTGATGAGATGGCATCCTTGCACAAAAATGAGGCATGGGATCTGGTGGAGTTGCCGGCTGGAAGGAAGCCCATCGGGAGAAAATGGGTGTTTAAAAAGAAGATGAATGTAGAAGGCAAGGTGGAGAAATACAAATCTCGGTTGGTAGCAAAAGGTTATTCCCAGGTGCCGGGAATTGATTTTGGTGATATTTTTTCTCCTGTTGCCAAGGTTACTTCTATTAGATTACTTTTATCTGTTGCTGCTACATTTGATTTTGAGATAGAACAAATGGACGTGAAGACAACATTTCTTCACGGGGATCTAGAAGAGGAGATCTACATGAAGCAACCTGAAGGCTTTATGGTGAAGGGTAAGAAAGAACTAGTATGCAGGTTGAAGAAGTCTCTGTATGGGTTAAAACAGTCACCAAGGATGTGGTATCGGAAATTTGATACCTATATACGGGGACTTGGCTTCACCAGAAGCAAGGAGGATCACTGTGTTTATTTTAAATTAATTGGTGACCGTGTTATTTATTTGGTCTTGTATGTGGATGATATGTTGTTGATTGGAAATGACAAAGAAATTATCCAAGATTTGAAGACCCAACTATTCTTCAAATTCGACATGAAGAATATTGGTGTTGAAAACTATATTTTGGGCATGGAAATTAAGAGAGATCAAGCAAAGAGGAAGCTCTAGTTAAACCAGAGGAAGTATGTCTAGACTATATTGCAGAGGTTCAATATGCAGGATAGTAAATTGGTGAATGTTCCTATTCCTGTAGGTGTAAAGCTATCTGCTGAACAATGTCCCAAGACACAAGAAGAAGAGAAGGATATGTCCCGTGTTCCATATGCAAGTGCAGTGGGTAGCTTGATGTATGAAATGGTCTGTACTAGACCAGACATTGCACATGCAGTGGGAGTATTGAGCAGGTTTATGTCAAACCCAGGGAAGGAGCACTGGACAGCAGTGAAGTGGGTTTTCAGATATTTACATGGCACTAGTGATTATGGTTTGTGCTACCAGGGAAGACCAGGACTGGAAAGAATGTTGGAAATTTGTGGTTTTTTTGATGTAGACTAGGCTGGAGATCTGGACCAAAGAAGATCTACAAGTGGGTATGTGTTTAGCCTATTTGGAGGCGCAGTCAGTTGGATGAGTAAAAGACAGTCTGTAGTGGCTCTTTCAACTATAGAGGCAGAATACATAGCAGCCACTCATGCAAGCAAGGAAGCATTTTGGTTGTAGAGATTGTGTTCAAGTATGGGGTCGGTACAACAAGCTATAAGCCTGGATAAATTGTGATAGCCAAAGTGAAATTTTCTTGACTAAGAACCCTGCTTATCATTTAAAGACAAAGCACATTGATGATCAATATCACTTTGTTAGAGATATGGTTGAGGCTAAAAGGGTGTTGCCGGTAAAGGTGGACACTTTGAAGAATGTTGCAGATGCATTGACGAAGTCTGTGAGCACTCAAAAGTTCTCTTGGTGTAGAGAAACAATGGGTGTTGAAGAATTGGGCAAATGACTAAGCTCTCTTGTGGCCCCCAGCGGAAATAAAACAACAAGTGGGAGAATGTTGGGTATGTGTTATATTCTTTCCATGACTAAGCACGCGGGGGTAAGAAGGGGGGAAAGATATTCCCCCACTGCGTTGGGCCGCAGGGGTCCAGAGCGGCAGTAATTTTGGCGTCCTTAATTTCTGGTGGGTAGTCCGCGCCCATGGTTTTGTGCATGGTTTTGCACATGGTTTTGGGGTACGATGGTTTTCGGCCCTTGGTATTTTTGTAGATGTGGTCAAGGGAACTATGGTTATGTTCTAATCCAGCGTTAATGGATTAGGGTTCATGTATGCTTCGACATGTATATATATGTGTTGTAACATTAAAAGGAATATAATGAAAAATCAAGCTGGTTGTCCCGATTTGGGATCCAGGGGAAAATCTCTGTGTTTATCTATTTTATGTTTTATTCTCTCGCTATTGTTTATTTTATGTTATAAGATTCGTGTGTAGATAATTTCTGTTCAGGGTTAAAACCTACATTCCTATTGCAAAGACTATTATATACCTTTGAAATTGATATGCTCACTTTTAGTTTTCTATTTTCCCTTATCTACTTTATTAGATTGATGAGAAAAAACCATTCAATTACCATACTAAGTTAAGGAATGAAGATCCTAAAATAGATACGTGCATCATATTTTTGCTTATAACTTTCCATTTGAATGAATAATATTTTCCATCCATACATAATTGGCCTTAAGGATATCAAACCCAAGAAAATAAGAGGGACCCAAATTTAACCAAGTTTTGATGTATGTCACAAAGCCCTTTCAAAGCTTTTCCGCACTGTCACTTGAGCCAGACAAGAGAAGTTTCCATGCATGATATTATTAAACAAAATACGAAAGAAAAGACATGCCAAAAAAGGAAAATAAAAAGCAGGAAAAGAGAACAAATGTAACAGTGAAATGAAAATCAACACACAAGAAATAAAACAAGAAAATAAAGAAAATTAAAAGACTATATGAGGAAAAAAATACGGGGTCAATGCAATGCAAAATAGAAGCTAAAATGTAACTAGGCATAGTCCTAATCTAACCAGCTAGAAAGCCAGGCTAAGTGAAGTGAAATTTCCAATGTAACCATTCAAGTTGCTCCCGTCCAATAAACTGAAATATATGAGAAATTAAAAACCATATAAAACAATGTACATAAACAAATATGACAACCTCAATTACCTGTACATAAGAACGAAGGTCAAGGATTTAATCATAAAGGTGTTTTTTAGAATCTACCTTTATCCAACCTGAATGCTTGCCACAATAACAAAGATGATGAACATGAATACCTCGAAAAAACCTCTAAAACATACATAGATACATGTTAAGTTCAAGATAACATTGGAAATTTTCATTAGAAATTGAAATAATCATATATGATTCCTCTAACCAATCGATGATTGAATCATAAAAACAACCATATTGAAACTTATGCAAAGATAAATCTTTTATTATCAGATCTGTCTCATGAATATGATTGGGAAAAGAAAACATAAGATGATTTCGCTCAGACACTTCATCAAGACTGTGAATATATGACATAACCTCAACAAATGTTGAAGTGTCCCAACCCCTTGACTGCTATCTGAATAGTGTGGAGATGAATAGAATGGAAACCAAAAGCTGTCATCGGATAAATTGCAGGGAGAATAATTGATAGGATGAAAATTTTCAAAGCTATTATGTTGATCAAATCTAAAGGTTGATGTATGAGATGTCCCATTATTCAAAGATAAGGATGTGTTAATTTGAGATATTTTACAAGTTCTTTGAATTAATGAATCTTCTTCCTCGTGTGATGATGCTCAAAAATGATCAATTCCTCTTTTCTAGTGCAAGAGATCATTACTTTGTATATGATTATAAAATAAATGAATGATATGAAAGTTGAAAGAATTAACATTGATTGGCGGTAACGAAATACGAATACTAGTTGAGATACAAAGAACATTAAAAATAGGCTAACCAAAGATAAAAAAAACATGAGTCGAAACATATCCAACATTAATATCAACTTGAGGGACTAGGTTCGCCAAACGAATTAGAATCATGAGGATCAATTATGCTAGAAAAATAATTAATATCATAACATACACTAGAACGATAAGAAGTTGATCACTCACTGAAAGATTCAACATGGAGAAATATTGCAGTTGGCAATATTTGTATTGATAATTGGAGTGACAAGTTGTGAAGCTTTAGGTATCTGTGAAATATATGAACTCAAGCTCTAGGTTTGATACAAGGGATTAGCATGAAGGAGAATTAACCAAACAAGAATATTTTATCTGATCAATATATTTATCTTAGGGATTAGGAAGATTAACTTGAAAACATCAAGAATCATTTAATATCTAGATCCAATTTATTTCTGGGATCTCATCAGGATTGTGAGAACTTGACATAACCATCAGCGGGAGCTGAAGTGCATTGACTCCCTAACAAGTACTTGAAATTTTATATGGTGTATCATTGAATTTGGGTGGCTTAGAAAGGTCATTAGGTAGGTACATACCATTGTCTTCAAATGTGCCAATGAAAACATTGTCAATGCCACTGATTTGATCAGATTTAACACTTAGCACATGAGACTCTTGATGGATAGGGAATTTGGATACATCAATCAGAGAATTCCCTTGAATATTTAAAGTTGTAACATCTTCCTCCCAACCTATGAAATATTTACGATTAAACAAATAATTAACAATGGATTCAATCTCTTCATCATTTGATCATGAAACCACACCATCCTATACCACGTTGCAATCAGAATCAACAAAATAAGGATCTAAAATATTTAGAGAAAAAGTTGGTATAACAAACTCATCAAACACATTCAGGTACAATGATTAATGTGCCCAAGGTGAGAAAATATGAAAATAATTAGGAGGAGAGACTTCGGTTGCAGCTAAATCTGATTCACAATTCAAATTTTGTACTCATACCAACTTGTAACAACGACGGATTGTCATATTGCATGTTATGATTTATGATATTATTTGAATATCCAACATTGCCCAGGACACTTCTTGGGTTATGGCAGGGTGTTAAATACAATAGAATATCATGATAAAGTTGAATATTAATTGGATCAACATAACCTTTGTAAACATAATGGTCTAAGAATGACATACCAATTTGATTATGGAATTTGAATTTCTCTTCTTTAATAAGGTATATTAAAGCTTCAACAACATGACCATCTGATTTTTCTGGTTAGATATCTGAAGGTGTATGGATCGGAGGAACCGAAAGATCATCCTATCCCACAAATAGAGATGGTAAACCACTCAGATTAGATTGTAGATCGAAGGCTTGAAAATCTAAGTCTTATGAAGAAAATAAACTGTCATCCACTATTCTTGGGAACTCATCACTTCTTATATTAACAGAAACATGAATTCCAAGGTGATGGTTTTCCAAGGTTTCAAATTGAGTAAGGACTTGTAGATAATTTTATTGGTTACCAATATTACAAGAAGATTGATAATAATTTTGACTCGGAGGAATCTGAAAGAGGGAGGAACTGTTGAAAGTGTATTCATCCTTTTTCTTGTCTACTTGTGATATATAACCTCCTTATACTTGATCACCATTTTAACCAAAAAATTGAGAATTAAAAGTATTTGGGAAAATTACTAGTAGGGAAGATTGATTAAGCGAATCAAGATACAGAGGGTCATGATGTGTACAAGATATAGGATGGCGTGTATCCCTTGAAGAAACACTACTTTCAATGGAATAAAGGGATCAACCTCCATTGAAAGTAGTGTTAGTTTTATCTTTAAGAATAAAGGGATCAACCTCCAAATTAGATTTGATGGAATCATGAATACCATGAATACTTCTTTGAATGAAAACAGGTTCATGAGAAGAAGATGAATGTGGAAGAAATGGATTAACAATTTGGTTTTCAATTTTCAAAACTCCAACCTTGACACAAGGGGAACCTTTATTTGGTAATGAGAAAGGAGGAGGACAAGAAATAAAAGGAATAATATATCCCTCCTGTGAGGATTGAGGTGCCTCATGATCGAGAAAAGTTGGAAGAGAAAAATAATCAAGAGAATATGATATAAATTGTTTCAAGGAGACTAAAACCAAATGATGAAACTTATTACTAAATAAATCCCAATCCATATCTTCTTCATGAAACTCATAACAAAGGTGAAGAAATAAATTAAGAAAATCCTCTACTGAGTCACTGGGTTTCATTCTAAGTTGATTGATCCTTGTATATAAATATTTATAATCATACCTATTAAAAGCTTCACGAAGATACTTAACAAGTTGCTCAAATGAATGAAGAGAAGAAACTAGTAATGTATGATACCAATGCTTAACATGACCTTCAAGTGTATGGGTAAAATTTTTATCCTGAGAATTATTACAATGTATTCCATTAGGAAGGAAAAATTGAATGAATTAAAGCATATGCCCAAGCACATTTGTTGGAGCCTTTCCATGAAGCTTGATATGTGACAAGTTATGAATGATTTCTGCGGGGATTGTAAGATTTGATCTGTTAGAAACACATCCTAGGATTATGATATGGGACGAAGCCATTTATTATGAGATATTAAAAACAAACTTCACATGTTCAGCTTGTCATCTAGCCTTCCTTCTAGTGCCACTTGTTTATGGTGTTATAAATAAGCCAACAAAGGGGGTCTCCTCGGTATGAAGTTCCAACTAGACCTCACACCATTTGGAGTAGGAGCCCCATCTAGAGAATAGGCCCAACCACCATTATCCTTATGGATTTTATTTGGCTACAATAATCAACATAATATATTATGCAAACAATATTTGACACAATCAATTAAGTTGACATTGTGAGGCATACACTTACAATGTATATAAGGTACTTTCACGGAAGGGAAAAGAGGGAGTGAGCCGCTAGAAGAAAAGTAATAGTACTATCCTAAAATAGACACACAAGAGTATGAAAGAATCATTGATTAACCTACAAATTAGTTCACAATATAACAACGATCATAAAGTCAAGTAACAACGTACATTCAACAATATGCATACCAAATCCAACGAAATAGTTGATTTTCATTAGTATGTGTAAATGTAAACATACACTGCCATTAGTATGTGTAAACGTAAACATACACTAAAAACAATGAAAGAATAGGCTCACAATAATTCACGACATATGCATGAAAGTGTGAAATCTCCAAGAGATTCATATGTTAAGCGAAAATCCCAAGATATATGATTACAACGATGCAACAATAGCCCCAATAGTTGAACAATGAGTCACCACTTTCTCCTGCAAAGAATGATTTTATCTCCTATTCCAAGCTAAATAATCCAAGGTGAAAAGTTCTTTGCTTGAGCTATGAGCACATATTTATAATGAATGAGGTGACTCTTCACCTCCCTTGTGACTCTTGAGCTCCCCTCATGACTCTTGAGCTCCCATGTGAATTTTCAAATTCCCATGTGAACTTTGAGATTCTACACGACGAGAACTTTCTAATGAATTTTCACATTCCATGTGGAAGACTTGGGCTTCCACACATTTACATTTTCTCATTTTTTTGGAAATTACATAATTAGATCTACAAATAATGTGGAAAAATACATTGAACACATATTACTTTTGTGATGACACTTTGAGAAGCCATGACTTAGCGACGATAACATAAGACTTCATAGTGCATAAAGGACGAGCTCTTCTCTTTGTTGTTGTCTTCAACTCTTCATGATTGATAAGTAATGTGCTTCATCTTCATCCTCCAAAGGATCTGATTATAGTACTAGAGTTTTTCATGTCATCTTGGTATATGTCCATTTTTCATGGCCCAAGGTTCCTCTGTTATTGCATGATAGTATCTTTGTGAATTGTATCCACATGTGTCCCTCTTGTAGCCTTGTCCCTCTTGTAGCCTATCTTGTTGACCTCCTTGATCATAATTATGTCATGATAGGGCGATGTCACTTGCAAATGAAATTCACTCATGAAAAGACAACATTGGTCCCATAATCACATATTTATACCTTTTCTCATGTGTGGCTTCCTATGATGGGATAGTGCACAAGAACTTAGAGGGAATCTTGGGGATTGCACAGTGCACAGCGCTAGGAGGCTGAGAGTGAGGGTCTAGGCACTGTAACTATGAAATGCATAGTGTATAAGGAGAAGGCATGCCAGGGAATTTGTAGTGGGAAAGTTCAGTTAGCAAGAGTGGCAAGAATAATTATTGTACTGCGCAATGCATAGTGATTGAGGGAGACACTTAAGGATAGCGTAGTTGAGCACTCTAGTGACCCAAAAATGGTATTTTTTTCCGCTATAAATACATAGCGTGCAGTTGAGGCAAGACAATACAATGGATTTTACATTTGAGAAAATTAGTGATACAAGGGAGGTAGGTTAGGGCATTGTAACTGCGAAGTGCACAATGATTGAAAAGAAGGCTAAGGGGACTTCATAGTTTAGCTTTGAAAGGCTCCATAGTGATATCCACTGTCCATTATGATTGAAAAATTCATAGGGAAAGGCATGGATAGTCAAGGCTATACATTGGGAAAGTGCATATGGAAAAAATGAGTGACTGCGCATGAGGATTGCATAGTGCACAATTGAGAGAGATTGTCCTCTAGTACTGTGCAGTGTGTAGTTCCAGAAGGAAGAGAGTGCTTTACTGTGTCTTAGGACTACACAATGCACAGTTTCTAAGGGCTGAAGGGTTGGTCCGTGATCGAGCAAGTTGTGAGGACAATGTAAGCTCCTAAAATGACTAATTTTGAGATCAATGTGACAAGAGAGTAAGAGTATATACCAGGTATGAAACATGGTCACACATACATATTCACCCAATAATATGACAAGAAGACTCAAAGTAACCATGACCAACAAGAATATGGTGAATTGAAAGTAAAATTACACTTCTCTTAAAGTGCGACACTTAAGATGTACCTCTACGAAAAAATTATTGCAATGAAACCAAAAAGTGTCTATGTCAGACGAATGTGTACAACTCATGTCCTAATGATATATAACATTAGCTAGTGCAAGATAGTGTGTTGGAGTTTCCTTTAGGAGGTGCTCTTAAGATGCATGAAAACAAGTGAAAGCGATACATGAAATCACAAAGAAAACACAAGCGATGCATGTAAGAATGAAATTAGGAAACAGTGACACTTGTGAGAGTAATAAAATGTGAAAAAAACACTTTCAAAATCTAAATAAAGTGAAAGCAACACATGTGAAAAAAAAAGAAAAAAAGAGTGACACTTGCGAAAGTGAAAGTAGGAAAAAACGACAGTCACAAAAGTGAAAGAGAAACACAAGAAAATAAAAGCGCACAAAAGCGACAGTTGAAAAAACTCACTTGAATGATAGTACAATTGCAAATGGGAGTGAGAGAATTCTCCTTATGCTCCAAAGTGCATAGAGCTCGAAAATGAAATATGAATCTGAAAAGAGCTCTGAGTTAGACTCTTTATACAAGGAGAGAAGACAAGACTAAGGTGGCTACCACTAAGAGGTGTGACAACACTAACTGTAATAATTGCACTCTCATTGTCATTATCAACTATAATTGCACATTGAATATCCATAAGGATTGTATAGTCAATGTCCCTAACAACTACGTAGCTACTATCATTAGGGACTGCGCAATATCCAGGAATTGTGCAATATATGCTACTAAAGACTACACAGTTACTCTTAGTAAGGGTTGTGTAGGAAATATTTCCAATGAAAATGATGTGGCTGTTTTCCAAGACTGCGCAATGCCTGTCCTCAAGGGTAGAGACTGATTATTAGAATTTCTAGAAGGGGGAGCGGTTATGAATACATCAAAGGCTAATCATGTGCAAACAAGTGGTTTCAACACTTAGAGTGCTTAGAAAAACATCAAACGACCATGAAGTGACTATGAACAACTTGAAACGACAAATAGTAAGATCACAAGGAGGCTTGAAAATTCAAGTGCAGGAAATTTTTTGGAGAGTTTTTATCACATCGACAACACTTTGTTTTGGTTGAGATACCATTGTTCTCCTTCTTCATTAATTTTCTAAACCTCTTTCGATTTTTGACATCTTCGAGAAAAATTCCCATACTTGTAGATCTACATTTAAATAGAAGCTGGTCATAACCCGCCTCCTAGTGGTGGGACCAACTATCTAGCTAAATATTTATTCATGTCCAAAAAGTTACAAAACCTTGTCCAAATATACTTCTACATTAATTATATAATAGAACCACATCCCTTCTTGTCTCTTAGCTCAATTAGTGTATCAACATAAAGCATTACCAATGTTCTTCATCGTGTCTTCATTCCAACAATGGAAAGGGTGCCTTCATTCCAACAATGGAAAGAGAAATGTGGAAATTTTAACCAAACTAGTACAACCAATGCAACACCATTTTCCAAGATGAAATTAGGGTTGTAGAAATCCAAATAAAGACCTTGGCCCCCCATGAAGTAAGGTCCATTGTGAAATATTGGATCTCTATCTACTTTATTTTCAAACAAAAAGGTAAGAAAACCCCTCTTGCAAAAGGAAACCAAGAGCCACCCCTTGATGTGGGGTCTCCAATTTTTATCTACCCACAAATTTAATGATTGGGGCAATGGCCGCAGTCCATAAAATCTCCCAATAAGACATAATTTGACTAGCTTAATGGCTATCACACATGATTGATTGTCATGGACAATGATTTTTGGAACATCATCCAATTTTGTAATGAATAGTGCAGACTTAAATCACTAGAGTCTTGGATCATCAACAACCATAACGTTGAATGCAACAATGGTAAGGGTTGGTGGTGGAGGCAGAGGGTCAGAATCCCTAGAGCCTAAAGCCATCAAAAAGCAAGTGTGCAACTAGGTTTTTATGGAGTAGGCTTAGAGCTCCAACAACATTTTTTTAATAAAATATGGAGAAAATTGATCAAAACATAATTTCCAATTAAAACAAAATATTATAGAAAAGTTTATTAAATTTAAAGAATTTAATTATAAATAGAATTGAATGACTATGTATTCTATTTTTTATTATTATTGTGACATCCCCTATGTGTTATTTCCCCTGGTAGACATTTCCTTGTAATTATATAACCATAAATTAAATGGTCGGGAGAAAAGGAAAAAAATGCCATTAATTGAGGAGTTTGGTTGTTTTAAATATAATTCATGGGTTGGTTGAGTGGGTTGAATGGGCCGAATATGTATTAAATTCAATTGGAAATGAAGGATGTGCCCATGTTATGTTTGGGCAATAGCTACAAGTAAAAAAAAAAAAATTAATGAAAGAGTATAGCATTAGAAAAATTTTGAGGTAAAAAATGGACCTCAAAACAAAAATGTAAAACCAAAGTGAAATTTATAAGAACCAATAGGATTCACTATGATGATGTCAACCATGGGGGATGATTCACCATTTTTGGAGTAAAAAACTAAAGAGATTAAAAAAAAAAAAAAAAAAAAAAAATTCAACTCATATTTTCAACTTATCTCCTTACGGTTTTACTCAAATTTTAAGTAGGAGCACCCATTAGATGCATAATTTAATTCCTCATCCAAGGAGTACCCATGTGGCATACTTTTGATGGAACTTTCTACATGAAAAACATGATTGCAATAAAATATTTTCATGTATTTTTCATTTTTTATGTAGTTGAGTCAATCGAAAGTATGCAATATGAGTACCCCTTGGATGAGGAATTAAATTCCGCATCCAACGAGTGCTCTCGCTTGAAATTTGAGTAAAATCGTAGGGAGATAAGTTGAAAAAACGAGTTTAATTTTTTTTTTTTCCTTTTCCCTTTAAATTTTGATGATGTAATCTAATACTATTTTATTATTTCCACTATTATTTTATAATATTCCTTAGGATGCACATTTTATACCTCAGAATTTCTCTAATGGGTTGTGGTGGCCATGAGGAGGGCCTGCACAAAACCATGAAAGGATGGGGACAATCGTTCGATTGAAATAGAAAACAAGTGAAGGTTGAGAGGCTATGGTAAAGGAATTATCATTCAAGATTCATATGGGGAAGTAGGGTAGGGGAATCATTGTGGTACTGATTTAATTCAGTAGAGAATGGAAGCTCTAATGATAAAAAAATTGAAAAACCCATAAGGCTTGTTGGATGATAATCACAAAGCATAACTATGCTGATAGCCCAAATGGGAAACCCATATTGCTTGCTGGTTAATAATCATAGAGTAAGATGAGATGTTAGTCCAACTGAGAAACCCAAAATGCTTGGTGGATGATGATCATTAAGTAATGGTTGTGCCTTATAAGGTTGATAAATCCACTAGAGACATTGTTGGTTGATAACTCTTGAGAGGTTGAGGCACCGAGGACTAGTGGTCTAATAACACCTGATGTTAGTCCAAAGGGGTGCGATGAGAACATAGGTGGAAGTATCACTGATAAGTTGTTGGATAGTGCATTCATATTCCTACAGGAATAACAAAACTGGCAACACCTCCTTACTATTATCTATATGTCTCTCTCTAATTTTGAATTGAGATTCGTTGTTTTTAAATCCCCATAGATGTTTGAATGTTGTATTATGAACCCTCTTTGTAAATGAGGATGTTTCTTGCCTTATGTGTGATCATGTATAACTGGTGGGTTGGGGTGAGGTGGCCTCGAGACACCCTATTTCATTTAATAATATCAATTTTAGATTCCTTTGAAAACACTCTACCTGAAGCTCTCGAATCTGGCTTGGGGGTGACAAATACAATAAATATTGGGCTGCAACCTGTCTAAAGGTTTGGTGGAGAGTCGAAGTCCCAATATTAGTTGTCAAATTATATTTGCTACATAGATAAGTATTTACTGATATTTCTAATACTTGAATGACATGTATATGTTTAATGTACTCATTAAACACTTATACTGTTAATGAGGAATGTGATTTTTGGTGTGAAAGAGGGATGGTGATTCACTGAATAAATTTATGAGGAATGGTTGAATTCCTATATATGTTTGTGAGTTGAATCTCAGTGAATTTCAGTCCTAAGGAGATGGAAATATATGTGTTTATTTAAGTAAATATGATACATATGGTTTTCTAGCATGCATTATTGTGACTTCTATTATTTGTGTTGTGTATGTGAGTTGTGTTGAGTGAGAGGAATTGATTGATTATGTTGTGGTTAGAAATTTGGAATTGAATTCCTTGTGATTGAGAGAAATGAAATTAGATACACGTTCTCTTTGTATTTTATTGGGAAAGTCAATGGCTTGTGTATTTCAGCGAAGTTTAGCTAATGCTTTAAATGCATTGATTCATGGCCTCCATGGCCATGGTGTGTTGGAATAGAAGCGAAAGATATTGGATATTCATCCTCGATCTCATGAAGTTCAAGTTTAACTAGGTAGTTGAGTCATGAAGGCTTTGAACTTGGGTGATTTCGCAAGAAAATAAAAATAATCTGAGTGTAAAATGCTTGTAGTGAGAGGCTGAAAACAAACATGGGACTCACTAGGTCAAGGGTTAGAGTAATTTTCCAGGTCGGAATTAGGGGAATTTTGAGGTCTAAAATGGGTCTCCTAAGGAAATTATAAAATAATAGTGGAAATAATAAAATAAGATTTGATTACATCATCAAATTTTAGAGGGAAGAAAGAAAAAACTACTTTTTCAACTTATCTCCCAAAGTTTTTACTCAAATTTCGAGCGGGAGTACTCGTTGGATGCAAAATTTAATTCCTCATCCAAGGAGTACCCATGTTGTATACTTTTGATGGGTCCTGCTACACAGAAAATGAGAAATACATGAAACACGTGATTGCAATCACGTTTTTTATTGTATTTCTCATTTTCCGTGTAGCAGGGTCCATTGAAAGTATGCAACATGGGTAATTCTTGGATGAGGTTTAAGTTTTGCATCCAACGAGTACTCCCGCTCGAAATTTGAGTAAAAAATTTGTGAGATAAGTTTAAAATACAAGTTGAAAAAGTAGTTTTATTATTTTATTATTTTTTATTCCTTTTACCCTTTTACTTAAAAAATGGTGAATCATCCCCCATGATTGACATCATCATCTTGAATCCTATTGGTTCTTCAAAATTTTATTTTTTTTGTACATTTTTCTTAGGAGGCCCATTTTAGACCTCAAAATTCCCCTAATGGCAGGTCGAGGTCTCGAAGCAAGTTGAAGCTGTTGTGTAGTTGAGGTTGACTTGAAGATCTAGTCGATCCATTAGTGGGATCGGGTGGGGTTGTTGGTCCAGTACTTGACAAGGTCAGGTAGGGGTTGTTGGTCAGGTATCTAACAAGGTCAAGTAGTCAGGTCAGTGGGCATGTTTGTCTCGACACTATGATCTGGCGAGGCCTCCAAGTTGGGAGGTCGTGCCATTTCGTCTAGTCAGGGTCGCATGGATTATCCACATATAATTTCCAAACACTAGGAGGTTGGAACTATTAGGACTTGCAGTAAGATCCTTGAGTCGAAAGCCATATGACTGACTACTAGGACCAAGGGTTGGAACCTTGGGCGTTGGTGGTGATCAACGATGATGAAGGGGCGTTAATCGGATAGTGTAGGTTCTAACATGGACTCCCCCTGATGTCAGTGAGGAGGAGGGAGGGGGGTCTACATTGAACCTCCACAGTCATATTTACGTGGGTGACATCACAAGATGGAGGGTCATCATATTTGGAGATCGGAACCTAGAACCGTGAATGTGATGCCCTTCCTGCCCCTACCCCCTCTATGACATGGTAGAGGGTAGGGGTGGGGAGGTCCTTGTTTCATATCATCCATTGATTTACCAGGCCCATTACCGTTGTTATATTAGTTGGGGTAGGCCTTCATTTAAATTAATATTAGGAAGAAATCTCGTTTTTCGAATTGATAGTTGGAGTGGAGGGTGTGGGGGGGGGTTTGCATTAGATCTCCATTGTTGGTTGACAAGGTGGTCATTTTTGTTAGGATTAGTTCCATAATATATATATATATATATATACTTGTTATCTTGTGGATCTACTAATGTAAGATTCCATTCCATGGGGGCACATCCTGTGTGCATGACTTGTAGGTTGAGTGCGAGGTGACATGCCACAATGTGATTATGTGTATACACTTGTCGAGCCATGGTACAAGCCACATGAGCAAGGGGTGATGTGGCATGCCATGTCGCCATGCCACAAGGTTGTAATTTAATGCCATTGCAATGATGTGGCAGTAGGGCATAATGCCACGTATGCACCATGTGGGGCCATGTGAGTGCCATGTGTCAGGTGAAGGCTTCATGGTTTATTAATTAAAACTTTGGGAAGCCATAACTTTTGATTTTGGAACTCGACTGAGGTAAAATTTTATATTGTTAGAATGGTCTCGACTAGATGAACATGATGACGCTATTTGTTTTGAGTTTTGAAAAGTTCAAAAAAAGTCAAAATGTTTTAGGTCCCATTTCCATAACAAAGCATTGGGCATTGGGTAACCACCTCCTTTAGCTTAGAGTAGGGAAAAACTCTTACATTTTTATATATGATATTTAAAAATAAAACTAAAAATGTAAAATACAAATTTTCATATACACAAAAACAAATACATTTTTAGAAAATTATATTTTAAAATTTAGAGCTAAAATTAAAATCATTTATAAGAATATAATCCACAAAATAATATATTGTAATATAAAATAATTTAGAAAAATATTAAAAAAAACACATAATAACTCTCTCCCACTTCAATTTAAAACATTCTTAAAACCAAGTTTCTCAAAATTTTAAATTTATTTTTATAAAAATGAACACTACCATTACATATCTTCAAACAATCACATTTAAATATTTATGAGCAACTATATTTTTCAATTTCTTTTTTTAATAAAAATAATAAATATTATCACTTAATTAAAAAAATTATACAATCCATAAATATAAATAAAAGACATCTTATTTCGGATTTAAAAAATAAGAAATATTATTACTTAATTAAAAAATTTATACAAACTATAAATATAAATAAAAGATATCGTATTTCGGAAATTTTAGTATATTATAAACTCACTACATTAATATCCTTTTCGAGTTGTTTAACTCTCTGTGGAGGAGATAAATCTTATCAATTTTCATGACAACACATTGAAAAGTTAAATCTCGAAATCTTAAGTGAACTAAAATTTGGAACTGAGCTCTCTCCAACTTTATTCTTGGGGTAAGCCCTCTATATTTCAACCCAGAGAGACCACCGACCATATTCCAGAGAGACCACTGACCATATTTCAAAGCACTTTAAAGAAAGCCCACAGATCACATGTCTCCGATATTTTTCGCTTATCGCTGCTGTTTGTGCTGTCTTGGTCTCCCAGGAGGGTGTGCAAAGATATAAGAAAGGCGTAACATCGCCGGCCCCAACGGGCTGCTGATAATCGGAAACCTCATGGATATGGTCTTGCTCACCGCAACCTCGATCGAATAAATGGTGCGAAGGAGTTGAATTCGTCGGTGTTAGGCAAACTTTCTAAACTGGAAATTATAGATTTTTATAGAGGTGTGGTGATTTTTCGGCATCTCTTCAGACATCTTAGGAAGAGGAAATAGAAGCTAGATGTAGAGCAGAGCGAGGAAATAGAACCTGGATCCAGAACCCTCTTTAATAGCATTAAAAAGGATTTGCCTTCACTAAAACCTCAAAAATATTTATAAACTTTGCAAACCAATAACTAAAATCCCCAAAATGAAAATTATAATATGGTGATTCCTCGAACATCGGATCCAGACAGTTGGTAAAGTCCGGCTCACTTTGCAGGCCGACCCCTGAAACAAGCGGACCAATAGTTGATGTTGCGAAGGGCAGATGACAATTGCGCCCACCGGTTATTATTGGTGAGGTGACCCACGTGGAGGATATCCACTGCGCGTGTCCTCGCTCGGCGGCGATTTGCAGCACACGAAACCGGCCGTGAGGCGGACTACCCGATAAAATGACTTCTCTGTGTATAATAAACATGATAGGATCCTCTTGATATATGACACTTACAATTAAAAAATAGAGAAATGATACTTTATTTATTTACATTCGTCGTCGCAGATATAACTTGTCTACTTACAAAATGGACAATGATGGAGCAACCAGCGAGTGCAAAGCAAAGTGCAGGCAGAGGTAGACAGGTGTCTGGGCGCAACATAAGCCTAATGGAGGACCACATCGAAAAGCTTTCTTATCTGCAAGCGGTAGTTAGAGAGTATCTGAGAATGCATCTCCTATCACACGCTCACCTCTGCACCGAGGTTGTGCAAAGAGGATGTGGGCATGGTGAGAATGTGGACCATCACTCATGGCCCAGATGAACAGTTCGGAGGCTGAGAGCCTTTCCCGGGCAGACTAGCGAATCGGCACTGAATGGAGTAGGCGCCGGTCGTTCCTCCGACTTCCAAATTCTGACGGCTTCTGCGGAAGCTCTCCCGGTGAAATTGATGAGGCCGTTCCTAGATCTCCGGGTCGTGGGTGATGGACCACATGTTCACCGTGGCCTTACTGCCCGCCGGAACGAACATCTCGTTTTCCTTGTGCCAATCCTAAGTGCAGAGGGCGGATACGGTGCCAATCTCAGAGACTCTTTTAACACCGCTTGTACATACGGGAGGTTCTCGATCTCGTTTTCGCTTATGCTACTGTTGCGCCCGGCAACCGCGTCCAGCTCTGCGTGAACTTTACCGTTGTGCGCTTCTGACTTCAGCGAAACCTCTGCCGTTGTCCATTCTGTATCCGTGCCGCGGAACATCATTTCCTGCATCGATGTCCAAAACAAAAATGATGAAAACTTTTAATTCTAACACAAACCATAATTTTAAACGATGAAATCTTGCAGAGATACCAGGACACTCCCTTGCATATAATATATAGAAAATGAATGATGGAATGAGTGACAGGGACAGGGAGCCGAGATTAAATGGAAGGGGCATGAACATTCTTGTATTGCCGGAGGACTGAAGGAGAGGAAATGTGGAGTAAATTGGAGGAGTATTAAAGGCACTGCTCGCGTAGGGCCTGTTGGAAAGGCAGAGGGTTCAATCACATAACTAACGCAAAGATTAAATGGAAGGGGCATGGACATTCTTGTATTGCCGGAGGACTGAAGGAGAGGAAATGTGGAGTAAATTGGAGGAGTATTAAAGGCAGTGCTCGCGTAGGGCCAACCCTTCACGTTTTGGCGTCACGGAAATCGACTGGAAAACCACGATGTAGGATACGGAGGTGGTAATTTATATACAGCGGCGGGCAGTGCCTTGCGTACTATGTGGCTCGCATTTTCTTTTGGCATGAAAATCGACATGAAATACCACCGCCCTCGAATGCGCTGACGGTTGCTATAATCCACGTCAGCTCAGTTTAGATACCAAGTCCGACACGGTTCCATTCTTTCTCATATTGTTGGCCACTCATCGCTTGACCATCACTCAATCAATTGTTATCACTAGTAATGGCTCTTAAAGGTGTAGAGAGGTACATCGAAGGAATAAAATATTTAGTAAAATTATCAAACGAAAAGAGTGACTAAATGCATGAATTCTGTAATTAAAATATAAATTAATAATTGTTAAATATCACATATAATATTGTGATTAATTTCTTTATAGAATTAGTCATAATTAAACATTATCATATTAATTTTCAACAACTTAAATTATAATTAATTTATAAAATAGAAAATTAAAAACATTTATTAAATTACTATAATGAAAATTTAATAGTTTGATATTTTACAATAATAATATATATATATATATATATATATATATATATATATATATATTTTTTTTTTTTTTCTTTGAAAATTATTAAAATTATTTAATTAATTGTCAATTTTACTAAATTTAAGTACATGTAAAAGGTGAAATAACTTTATATTTGTATTGCAAAAAACACTTCCAAAAAGTCTCATACCAATCTAAATATTTCTTGTACATAAATATGGTTTGTTTCTTTATGGTGACATTCGGAAAAAGGTTCAAGTCTGATTTTTTTTAACATTATAATTTTGTAACCAAATTTATATTTTAAAAATTACACAAGCTCACTTTATACATAATGTAGTGTATCTTAAACATATATATTTTTTTCTCTCCAAAAAAATATAACTTTTATTATTTGTAGAACTTATTTGAATTGCATTTTTGTACATTTTTGTGATTGTAATAAATGTTTTTGTCATATTTATAAAATACAGAAATATGTTTTGAAGAATACTATATCTTTGCTCATTCTATATAGAATGAAAAAACCAAATATATATAAAAGATTTTGTCATGAATTTACTTGGGTCAGTTTTGTAGAGGAAGAAATTTTATCTTTAAAATTTCTATTTTCTTAAAAAATTACAAAATATATATATATATATATATAACTATAACTAACTAACTAACTAACTGGTCTCAATTAAAAGTTTTAAAAATATGTTTTAATTTAAACAAGAAAATTAAGTTTCAATTAAATGTGTGCAAAGCCTAGTTCCGTCTTATGAAAAAAACTCAAAAATTAATATTTTACTATTTTACAGGTACTATTATTTGGAAAAAAAACTATAATACATACACAAGCCAAATCCTGAAAAATGTAGTGCTATTTTCCCTTCATCTAGTGATAGATGAACGTCTAGACATTTGAAAATAAAAAGTTCCTGAAATTTCACCTCGTGCAAATATCATAATCGAAATCTAACTCACATGCAAGTGCTTTTAGTTATACACATGATGTTGTTGATCATTTTTTAAACAGATTGTATTATATAAGTTTTACATAATCCAGAAGTTTAAGACCTGTATCCATATCTCAATGCTAAAACCATACACCTCCAATTGGATGCTAAATATATGGGTAGATTCAAGTTTATTTAATCCAAACTGAATTGAGCTTCAAAGAAGAATTAGGCTCATAAGGCTTACCATAGGAATTAAACACCGAAAGAGAGTCTTCAATCTCTTCGCCAATCAAAATATTCTGGACAGGGATCACCAAGTTAGTATGAGCTTTGCTTCAAAACCATCATTGTCCTTAATAGTGAATTCCTCTTGGTCAACATGAAAATATTCATTTAAGTGAATATCTTGATTGTTGTTTATGAGACTGGTTTTCCCAACAGTTGCCACTCCAATTTGGATCGAAACATAAGGATCACTAAGGCTTCATGAAACCTCTAATTCCCATCCAAGTTGGAGAATAGAACAATAGACTTGTGTCAAGTCTACATGGTCATACAAACAAATAACTCTAAAAAAAGAATGAGGATGTTCTCCACTCTAACAAAATAGAACAAAATTCAATAATTCCAGCCATAAAGACTCTCTTAGACTTTGAAGAACTCATCTGTGACTTAGCCTCAAACCCAAAAGTAAATATTTTGCCAAGAATGGACCCCTACATTTGAATATACTATAACATTGACAAATCTAGCAAATTGACAAAAGGAGACAACAGAGAATTGTAGAGAGCACATCGGCACTCCATATCATTTATTGAAGGAGAAATGTATATTTATATGTAAGTCAGAAACAATTATGCAGAAACTGAATCTGGAAACTGATTACTAACTAATTTAGAACTAATTCTAAACTAACTGAACGATTAATTATTTAACACTCCCCCTTAATCTTGAGGGTTACATTGTTTTATTCATAACTTTTGACATTGAAATTCATTCTATATATCTGAAGTCAGAGAGAAGTCTCTTGAATTTCAACTAGATTTTGTTTTCTTCTTTTCTTCTTCCAAATTTTGTAGCCTCTAAATTGTTTCATCATTTTCATCTCATTGTATTCTTCAAACCTCAGATTTTTCATTTTTTGGTGCAGGTCTTTTACTATTCTAGGTTGTCTAAGCATGTCCTGGACATCTTCAAGAAATGTGGGCTGCTGCCACATATTGTCTTCTATAGTGCGCTTTTCATGATCAATCTGCTGCAACATAATATTAGAATAATATTTTATTTCTTCAAAACTCCAATGTATGAAAATTACATTGACATGTTCATCATGCATGTCATCTTCAACATTCATATCTACATCTTCTGTGTAGATCTCATCCAAACATGGTGTTGCAAACCATGTTTCAATAAAATTTAACTCTTCTCCATAATCAATCTGTGTACCTGCACACTTGAAATTAATGTTAGAATTAAAAATATTTGCAGAACGACATTCTTTCTAGTCTTTTTGCTCTGCAATGAGAGCTTTCTCCTGTTGTGTTTCCTTTTCTGCTTCTGCCTCTATTTCTGTTTCTGCTTTCCCTTTGCAAACTTACTTCTTTGCTTCCGTCTCTGCTTCTTTCTCTGTTTCTTCCTTCTCTGCCTCTTTCTCTTCTCGACTAACCTGTAATGCTGCAAACAGGTTGTCTTCCACTGTTTGAAGTGGGGTTATCTCACCAAATAACATCATGTCAATATCATGTTTTTGTTGCATCATCTGCAACCAGTCATCATTATTCAATAAATATTCTTTATCAAAGTTTACATCAGCAAGTTGTATTGCTCGATTCAACATATCATTATCAGCACACTCTCTTGCTGGTATCGCCAAGTTTTCATCATCAACAAGCTCTATTGCTGGTATCATCAAATCTTCATCAACAAGCTCCGTTGTTGGAATCAACAAATCATCATCAACAAATTGTGTTGTTGGTATCATCAAATCTTCGTCCACTTGTAGTTGTGTACAGTGGGGTTCACAAGCATCTTCGTGCTCTCTCTCTGCCACTTCTGCACTTTCTTCGCAGACATCATCTACCTGTGACTGAGCACAGCGGGATTCAACAAACTCTTCATCTCATTTTAGATCTGCTACTACAGATCCACTTTCATCTTCAACTTCAATGCTCCCCCTTGTACCAAAACATCTCTCAAGGGTATCCCAAGCCTCCTTGGCTGTCTTGGCATCTGAAATCAAGGGAAGTATACTTTCATCGACTGATTCTTTTATGCATTTTAACACATAGGCGTGTTTTTGCCTCTTTATTTCCAGATCTAAAAAGATCTCAAACATTTTCTGTTTTTACTTTAGCCTCTTGGATTTTCCCATGACCTCGTTGTTTGACTTCCACAAACAAATGAGTGCATCAAATACCTTGCTTCCAAAAACTTCCAAAATTTCTGTACTAAGACAATACTTTGACAAGGCTTTCACACTTTCACTTTCTCACAATTTCAAGTTTTTCATGCCATAAAAAAATTAAAATCCCTTTAAAAAAATGGGCTTCCTCCATTTTAATTTGTCAAAACCCTTTTCTTTTATGAGCCCCTTTAAAAAACCTTGGAAATTTTGAAGTTTTTTTTTGTTTAAAAAAAGAAAAAACTTAATTTTTTTTTCTTTTTAGAAAAGGGCTAACTCCTTTTACAAATCACGTGGAAAACTTACATGAGCATATATATAAATCATATGAAGCATCAAATAAATTGAAGTAGCTCATACACATTGAGTTTTTTTTTTTTTTTTTTTTTTGTTTGTTTTTTTTTTTTTTTTTTTTTTTTGTGAATGACATTAACGTAATTGCTCCATGGCTGAACCTAGTTTCTGAAAAAAAATACCTTCGTATGAATTTTCTTTGGTAAATGACATTAACACGGTGCTCCAACTCCAAACCCACGTTTACCTTAATGCAGATAATTGCAGTCTGGTCCCGTGCCACTTCAAAATGTGTGCAAGTAATTGGAATTAACGCGACCCTATGCTCTTGGCTTTTGCGTTAGTCTTATGCAGGCTCGCCTCTCCTCTCTACTGCTCCAACTTGGCTCTGTTGCTGCTCTTTGGGGAGGCTTATGCAAGCTAGCTCTGATACCATGACAAATTGACAAAAGGAGACAACAGAGAATTGCAGAGAGCATATCGACACTCCATATCATTTATTGAAGGAGAAATGTATATTTATACAAGTCAAAAGCTGAATCTGGAAACTGATTACTAACTAATTTAAAACTAATTCTAAACTAATCGAATGATTAATTATTTAGCATCCTCAACCTGATCTAATACTACCAAAGCCTGAATAATTATTCATATGATAATATACGTGGAGGAGAAACAAGTGACAAATAGGAAAAGCACGAACCATCTTTGGCTATAATTATTAAGGTTTATACCTCTTCATATATCACAAGAATTATCTGCTCTTGGACATGGTATGACTATGAATTGAATTTTATCATGCAATGGGAAATTTAAAAGATGGAATCAAAAGAGAAGTATTCTTATTGCGGTAGATGAAGGCTTAGTAACCCATTAAATGCAAGATATAAACCCTTGTTGTCTTAACCAAATATATCAACATATTTTTGCAGGGTTTCCTCTCTGCTTTTTCGATGAGCATTTAACTCTTTAATATTGGCAAGGAATGCACTAAATTGTTCATATGATAATCAGCTCCTAGCTTGCAGTTGGGGCAGAGTCCCCATGGGAAACTTGGGCACTTTGGCAAAGGTTATATATATTGTTCCACTATTTACAAGTTTCAACATTATCCTGTCTCAAATGTGAGATTATGTAGACAATTACTACTGTAAAGTTGTTCAAGTTATTTGATCTCTAATATTGAAATAATTTTCGACACTATAATACAATCAAATTGTTTTGCTTAGTAGAATCGTTTACTTCTTGCAGGAGTGGAAGAAGAAGATTTACTTGTAGTTTGTTGTGTTATTGTAAGAGGTTGGGTTGGGGATTTCTTGGCCAACATGGATATCCTTCGGATGATAGGCAATGTTATTGCTTATTTTTTTGCATTTTGTAATGCTTCGAGGGTCTCTTCTCTCCCATTTAGTATGGAATAATAGAATGGGTGCTGCAAATTAAAGCTCCCATTTAGTATGGAATAATAGAAGGGGTGCTGCAAATTTCCACCTCTTTAATGGAAGTAAAATACAAAGCTTAAATTTTATGGAGAATAGGATGGGAAATTTGAAATGATATATTTTTTCTTTTAAAAAAGAAAAACCGGCTCCTAGCTTGATGGAAGAACTCCTTTCCATCCACTGGAAGTGCTCTTCTGTGGGGAGGGGAATTTGGTGCGGTTGCACGATGAGATGAAAGTCTACCTTCACATGGACGCCTTGTGGGAGATCCTGACACAGAATGTCCTCTTGGAGACACTGCAGTAGATGATCCTTTTGGTGAACTTACTGCAGACATAGCCAATATTTTGGGTGAACCTGATCCAGGAGGATCTCCACCAATGAAGAAGTTTACTTTGTGCACCATGAAGACATTTTATGATAGGTGACAAAGCAAGGAATAAGATTAATGCATTATTTCATTTAAAAATTATGAAGTGGATAATGTTCTAAGTGAGTGGAAAATGACTCACCAAAATATTTACTTATTTTCAATTTGAGAAATTAGTTTTATGTAAGAATTGACCTCACAACTAATTTACTATTTCTCATTGAGAGGTTGAGCTTTCTTGGAATGGTTGAGATCCTTGAAGTTGGATTTTCCCATTTTTGCCTTGAGTAAGTTTTAAGATCCTAGAATCATGGAGCTTGTATTTCCTTAAAATGTCTTGAGATCCTACTATTGTGGATTGAGGAGTTATGGGGAAAAACTACATAAACTCATGATACAAGCCTTAGAAGGGTGGAGAAGTAAGGATAGAAAACTTAGCCATTTAGAGCCATAGTGCTTGGCTAATGCTCAGCCATAGAGCTTGAATGTATGGAAGCTTAATTTGAAGATGAAATATAGAGGATTTGCATTCCAATTGAAGCAGATCCGGAGATGTAGCCCCAGTGAGATGGAGGGGTGAACTCCATTACCAATTTGGTTGTCTTTCTCTTATGTGTTTTATGCTTTTTGACTATGTACAATTCATTTTATTATGTGTATGTGGAATAAAATGCTCATTTAAACATGTATAAGCCATAGTCGTTTAAAAAGATCTTAATACCGTACAGGAGATGGTTGGGTATTACTCGACCCGTGATCTGATAAAGTGGTATCGGAGCAGGTGACTGCTTTGCAGGATGGGCAAAAGAGTGAAGCACGCTGAAAGACTGCAAGAGTTGCAAGAGATAAACGAAAGCCTTCAAGCCGAAAATGTAGAATTGCGAAGATTATTGCTCGATAAGCAGGAGCTTCAGGAGATACTACAAGCTAAAGAGGAGATATTGTCTAAATTGCAGAAGGTTGAGACGACGGAGGCTGCATCTCAAACCGAGGTATATGATGACACTTCAAGTTCTGTTCTCTCTCAATATGAAACTAATGTTGGCATGAAAATCCTCACGAAGATGGGGTATAGCGGAGGTGGACTTGGCATAAATGGCCAAGGAATCACCCAACCGTTGGAGGTTGTACCAAGAAAACCATTTGCAGGTTTGGGTTATGGACAAGAAGAAGGAGAATGCTCGGAGGTAGCTGAAGAAAAATCCATCTCTTCATCATCTGATTCCAAGAAAGGAATCAAGCCACCTAGTCCCCATCATTTCAAGGACAGGCCAAGAAGGTATGACAATAATTCAAATTCTGATTTTTCATATAAGAGAAGTGATTTCTTTCATAGATCTGCTAATCGTGATGTAGTTAAGAATCATACAAAGAAATAGTGGGTTAAGAAGATAGATGTGCCCACAAGAAGGGAGACCAAGAAGAATGAGAACCTTCTGAATCCTCCTATCATGAAGACATAGTTGAATGGGAAACAACGTAATTTCTGCAGTTTTTGCAAAATCAGTGGCCATTGGGAGAAGAAGTGCTGGAAGTTGCACCCCGAAATTCGCCACAAGTCAAGCAAACATATGGTGAAAGAGCTCGTGAAGAAGGCTCCATCCACCATTCGAAAAGCACGCTTACAAGAAGAAAGTGCTTGGTGTCGGTTTCGTAAGCAGTTCATGATGTTTCTGCAAGTTATATTTCTTCTCTTTTGCAAAATTTTGAGTTTTATGGGAGCAGGTATCCATCTTTTGATAGAAAATGTTCAAAACTCGTCTGACTCAGAATCAACAAATAATGGCACCATCGTGAAGAGCTCGACAAGAGGAATCCGACGACGCTTGAATTGCGTCAAACGACCTCTAGATGGAAAAGTTATTGTGACCTGAAGCTTTGTCAAAACAAGGAAAAAAAAAGGGTTGTTGGTCGACCCCTGGAGATCAATGCAGATCCAGCCACTGATGATAACAAGATCGGGAAGGTTGCAGGCAATATCAACCAACCAGGTTGCAGCAAATAGCTGGGTTAGCGACAATGTTTTAGAAGATCCAAGGATGAATCAAATTATGTGTGAGATTTATTTGTCTAAGGAAATGAAACAACTCCATTTCTATGAACCCAAAATCCAACATCTGTATCAAATACTGAGATTAAAGGTAACCTCTCTGCCATCCTTCCTCCAATGAGAGCACCTCCTGAAACATGCAACATTGCACCCACAAAAACTGATGTGTGTTGATGCCGAGGTGATGGAGACATTAGAGATCAAGAATGTGAAAACTGGAGAGCATCTTTTTCGAGCCATTGGCAGGTTGAAAAGGTGGATAGATGAGACATGAAGATAGATATTTTGAGTTGTTTGGAATTAACTCGAAATAAGTATTGTTCCATTCCAGCTTATGGATTTCCAACTGAGATTTGCTGCGGTTGTGGGTAATGGAGGAAATAGATGGTAACTGCAGACCAGGTGGGAAACGTATTTTCACATTGATGTCTGGTTACAGCGCTTGAAGGATCATTTGGGATACTTTTACGATCAGAACCGTGTCTATTTCATTCTTGAATATGCTCCAAGAGATGAGCTGTATAAAGAGCTACAACATTGTAAGTGCTTCAATGAAAAATGTGTAGCTACAGTACATTGCATCACTGGCACGGGCTCCACTTTGCTGCCATGAAAAGCATGTGATACACAGGGACATTAGGCCAGATAATTTTCTGATTGGCGTTAAGGGTGAACTGAAAATTGCAGATTTTGGATGGTCTACCTTTAGTAGGAGGCGTACAATGTGTGGAACCGTGGATTATTTACCCCTAGAAAGTTTGAAAACAGGGAACACGACACTGCAGGTTACATTAGAGCTTGGGAGTACTCTGTTATGAGTTTCTCTATGGAATTCCACCATTTGAAACACTGAAAACAGAGACAATACACACATCATGGAATTTATGATTGGCATCCATCACTTATGGATAATCTGAATCCGTCGCGCATGCCTAGCTGGATCCTCAACATCCTTACGATGATTCCAAATACTCTCCAACAGAATGATCGCAGTTGGTTAATGCATATTCAAAAAACAGTTTTGGGAAATATTGGCTCTTATGTTATCCTTTATATTGTCGATTGGACAAGATTAAATATTTCCAAATAGCAGAGATTGTGTGGCAGATTCGGTGCCACAAAATCTGTGCGCTGGGGATGAAATCATGGAATGTATTTGTCCAATTGATCATATTTTTCGATGAATCCACAAAAACAAGCTCCGAGCTCCCATCGGTTCACAGACTTTCAATTATTTTTAATTTCTCAGTTCGATCTGGTGTAATTTTGTTCAAAGTTCGTGTTCAACGGATTTATGGAAAGTCCATTTTCAAAGGCGCAGGCATATGGCAGGGTATATTGCTACATATAAATGCAATCCATGTAAATTTTCAACGGATATGGCAAAGCCCATGAAAGGCGGAGTGGAAACCACCAATTCACGGTTGGGCAAATCCGTAGCATAATTGGATCATTCGGATCGTGGGGCAAGTCGATCCGGTCTTTTGGTGCTCCGTAGCTGCGGTGAATTGGTGTTCCGTGGCCTGTGTGTTGTGAGATCGAGTCCTTGAAGAGGGACTGTGTGATATTTGGGCCGACTCATTTTCCCAGATCTCTGCTTGGCCGTATGTGAACAAAGAGGAATGGGCCAAGCGCCTCGAATAGGTCATCGGAGGTTATTCCATTATTTTCCAAGATTATCATTGAGCGCCCATGGTACAGATGGATGTTAGCAGCAATATTCTCGGATGGGCATCTCACAAGAGGTGTGGCAACGGCCCGGGGTGTTGGCCGTGGTGAGAAAGTCCAGCGAGGAGAGCCTGCTCCCGAGGTTAGCCACATGGAAAAGGGTTGAGAATCTAGTGGGAAGAATAGGGCTCGCCATCGAGTGCCACATGTAGCAGGCGCCTTTTACCCTGGGTTTAGGTGAGCCCAATGTCCGTGGAAAGCCCATCTTGGACTACAATCGGGTTTGTCAGCTGTGCTACGCACATGGCAACAGAGAGGACAATACGTTGTGCACCAAGTGGGTCTTTATGTGCCAGGTGGAACAACAGTGCTACTTTCAACAGCTTGCAGGCTGCAGGATTATTATACTTGCAAATAATCCAAGGCTAGATGGTTTCATTTGCAAGGAATGTAAAATTAGACAAGCATTGGAAGGATTAGCCCTTAATTCCATCCCGTTTATTAATTCTATTCCCTTTTATTAAATTCTGAAGGTTTGAGATGGGTTCTATTTTATTTCCTTACCCATAGTCCGTTGATGCACTTTTTGTTTAATGGGGGATCTAAATCATTATCACATTCCAAGTAAATATGATATTTGGCATATATTTTGTAAAAGGGTGGAATTTTTATTTTTTTCACCATTAGTGCTTCTTGTTATGCACCCATTATGCACCCATTATGGAGAGGGGATCTAAAACTTTATAATTTTTCCTTTGAGCACATATTGGCCACATTAAATTACTTGTAGTTTCCATCATATTTTGGCATCATAAATTTGGCATGTAAGTTGTCGAATGCCATGTAATAGGCCATAGTTGCCATCATGTAATAGGCCATAGTTTACATCATGAAAGTCATGATGTAAAGTTGACTATGAAGCATTGTAAAAGGCTTGTTTCAGCCACTCTTATGTGAGGGAGAGTGAGAGATGTATTTTTGCGCATTAAGCCTTGTTGGCTTCTTTGTAATCAGGTTGAATGAGGCAATTTTCCTAAGCCATTTTAGCATGTAAACTTGACCAATGAACTCTTGGCAAGTGTTGTAAACAGGTATGATCAACTACAGGTTGCAGCTTTTGATAGATGCGGGCTTTTTCAGTCCGATTCTGAAGGACCGCGGTGAAGGATTGCAGGAATGTGCCTTTTCAAGCATTTGTGTTGCAACAGTTGCAGGTGTTGGCATTATGTTTCGATTCCGGAGAACGACAAGTGAAGGAGTCATGATGGAATGTGCCTTTCTGAGACATTTGCATACAATTGAGTTGATTGAAGCTGATACTTTTGGAGACCAAAAGTTTTCTTTTTGGGGAGGTTTGATCCAGGAGGATCTCCACCAATGAAGAAGTTTACTTTGTGCACCATGAAGACATTTTATGATAGGTGACAAAGTAAGGAATAATATTAATGCATTATTTCATTTAAAAATTATGAAGTGGATAATGTTTTAAGTGAGTGGAAAATGACTCACCAAAATATTTACTTATTTTCCATTTGAGAAATTAGTTTTATGTGAGGATTGACCTCACAACTAATTTACTATTTCTCATTGAGAGGTTGAGCTTTCTTGGCATGGTTGAGATCCTTGAAGTTGGATTTTCCCATTTTTTCCTTGAGTAAGTTTTAAGATCTTAGAATCATGGAGCTTGTCTTTCCTTAAAATGTCTTGAGATCCTACTATTGTGGATTGAGGAGTTGTGGGGAAAAACTGTACATAAACTCATGATGTGAGCCTTTGAAGGGTGGAGAAGAAAGGATAGAAAACTTAGTCATTTAGAGCCATAGTGCTTGGCTAATGCTCAGCCATAGAGCTTGAATGTATGGAAGCTTAATTTGAAGATGAAATATAGAGGATTTGCATTCCAATTGAAGCAGATCCGGAGATGTAGCTAGTGAAATGGAGGGGTGAACACTGTTACCAATTTGGTTGTCTTTCTCTTATGTGTTTTGTGATTTTGATTATGTACAATTCATTTTATTATGTGTATGCGGACTAACATGCTCATTTAAACATGTATAAACCATAGTCGTTTAAAAATATCTTAATACCATGCACGAGATGGTTGGGTAATACTCGACCCATGATCGGATCAAAACCAGTGGTAGATATCATCTTTGGTGTTCGTGTTGGAGTACCTTGTGGTGTGAGATAGGGTATCAATGAAAACCTCTGCCCACCTTGCCTTGAAGCATCAGTTTCTGCGCAACTCTCTTCTTTTCAGTTTCTATGGTTCCATTTCTAGCTTGTTTTGCTAATCCATCATTACTGACCTCTACTCTTAATGATGAGCTGACAAACGGATTGTGGTTGTCGTGCTTTAGGTCGCCTCAATATGAGGCGTTTCATCATCCTCATGAAGTGAATGCATAAGTGTTTTCTTGAACGCTTCCAACTTTGTCACATCTCGATTAAGCATTTCTCTCATTAGCAAGTTTTCTCTGCTCATCTAGTGCCCCCCACAAAGTGGTTACTGCCTTGCTGCAGTGCATATTCAAGCTGTGTAATTTTCTCATGGATCTCATGGATGCGCTGATCCATCTCAGTGAGCTTGTGCTTGAGATTTCCATTTTCTGCTGGTTATATTGGTCTATGGGGAGAACCCTCAAGATCTCCTCTCGCAACTCGAAATCCAAACTATTTCCCATATTGCAGAGCAACAGGTGATAATCTTATGATAATTTTTTAGAATCTAAACTATAAATTCATCTATTCTTATTTGTATGGTTTCCTCTACTTTCCTAAAGAACATATAATCTACAGTAATTTCTCTACTTTACTTCCTTCACCCATCTTATGTGGCATGCGTGCGCGCAAGTACACACTCCAATCATCACCCATTCCTAAAACAAAAAATCAAATTTTCCATGAAATTTAAGCATCTTTCACTTTTCTGAGATGTTTGATTGTTGGTTTACAAACAAGCAATGTCAATAATAGTATCTCATTATTTTTGTTTTTGAATTTGGTCATCACATCCTGATCTACTGCAGTGTGGGATTATTTTCAGTTCCCTTTGCTATTCCTCAGAATCCCCATAAATTTTTAAATGTAATAGTGTTTTTCAGTTAGTGCAGTCCATGAGGCACAGTTTCTACCATTCAAGTTCTGTGATTCAGAAGAGTATATTGTGCTCCCAGCATGTTCAAAAATTCTAAAGGTAAACTGATTTATTGATTACCTCCGTTTCGCTGAACCCAGAAATTGTTCAACCCTCAGGTATTCTTTGTCTCACCGCTGCCAACAGCCATTGCTGACCCAAAATATTTTGGATTTTTCTGAAGGCTAAACATAAAAACTTCCACGAGGAAGCAATTACGACGCAAGCCAAATGCTTTGACGGTCAATAAACAATGGTTGTTACTGGATAAACTGCCTGTGCCCCTGCTGGGGGTTATGGCTCCACTGAATAAACAACGTGATCGATTAAACATAGTATTGCAAATGGCATACTCTGGGTACAGTATTAGTAAGAAAAGCGTGCATGGAAGCGCTGACAATATCGGATACTATTAGCGGCAGAGTAGTCGCCTGACAGCACGGAGACCCCACAAATTAAATGACGTATGACATATTGCAACTACACGCGTCAATTTTTATTTGGAGAGAATGACCATAGAGGCAAAGCGAGGATTGGCTGGGATAAACAGAGTTTGCCAAGCCAATCCAGCAAAGAGAACACCTTCTGTGTAAATATTGTCAGTACCAAAATAAATATTATTTCAATTGATTTCTAATATTTCTTTCATTAAATCAGGGATTCAAATAATAAAGATTTGTGAGTCATATCTCTAACTCAACTCAATGTTCAGAGTCATGTTTCCAACTCAATTCAATGTTCAGGGTTACGAACTATAACTGTACGGTTAAGAACAATAACTATATGGAGTATTAGTAGTTGAGGGTTACGAACTATAAATATACGGTTAAGAACAATAACTATATGGAGTATTTACTAATTGAATAATTTGTAAGTGTGATTTGTTACAAAGATTTTTGGTGTATTTTCTAATTTAATTATAAATTTGATAATAAATTTTTGACAATCTAAATATCTTAAAGGTTTTTTAGGGTGTTCAATTTATATGTGTTGTCAAAAAATTAGTTTAAAAATCACAAATTAAGATTTAATCATAATTTATTTCTTAGATTTTGGTAAAAAATTCACCAAAAACTCCAAAAAATCACACTCAAAACTATTTCTTTACTAATTAGTTATGTCTAGAAGCGCTCTCTAAACATTATAGTAGGGATTTTGACTGGTTCAAATTACCTAAAAAAATAATAAATAAAAATAAAACCAAAAGAAAAATAAAACTTAAAAAATTAGAATTAAAATAACTATAATAAAATAGAGATCAAATAGTCAACTTATTGTTGGTGGTTTCTTGGTTTTGGGTTTTGACAACCCATGATTTTTGCCATGGTATTCATGTATAAGAATATATATAAAACAAAAAATAAAATTAATAATTAAAATAAAATAGAGGTAAAGTACTCAATTTACTTACATGGTTTCTTGGCTATAGGTTATGAGAACCCATGGTTTTGCCCATGGTATTCTTATTACATGAAAAAAAAATCAATAGCTGAAAACATTTTTATTGGATCAAAATGAAATAAAAATAATAAAAAAATAACATTTAAATAAAAATAACTTCATGCTATTCACCCATGGTATTAACAAATGATATGGGAACCCATGGTATCGACCTATAGTATTAAAGAGGAATATAATCTTTAACTAACCTAGATCCATCTTAACTTCGGATTTGATCTCTCTCGACGATCCAGAGTTAAGATGGATCTAGGATGGTGTATTTACTTATTCCAATATATATATATATATATATATATATATATATATATATATATATTTCCTCCTAAGATGTCACAGGTTCAAAACAAAGGAGGTAGAGTATGTATGCCTTCATAAACTTAGCAATCAAATCGCTGTGGGTAGGTAGGTCTCTTGTCCCACAAACAAGATTACAACAATATAGTAAATTTGGATAATATTAATAATAATATGTAGTTTAAAATTTGTAATTTTGTATGATTTGTGACAAGTTTAAAAAATAAATGATTAATTATTAGTTTAACAATGGTTATATTTAACTATGTAGATTAAGATCAGTAAGAAGTTTAATTATTAATAATTAATTTTATAGTTAAATTTTATAATAATTTGAATCAATCTAAGGTTAAGTTTTAATTGATTTTCCAATTCAATCATTCCCAAATATATTTAAGTTCTTCTCACCCTTCTTAATATCTTTAATCACTATAAAGTGGAACATTATAAAACATTATAATTTCTAAATTCACAACTAGGTTAAGTTTAATTTACAACAATTGCCTTTGTCACTTAAGCACTCTTAAATATAATTATGCTCCTGTCATCCTCCGTAATATCTTTAATCAATTTAAAGTTTTAAATTGTTTATTATTAACTATTTAACATCTACAATCAATAGTCTCAAATTAAAATATTTTAAGGTATATGAATTCATCATTTGAAACACCTATTAAACCATCCTTGAAATACATTTATTAGTGTAACTATTAAACATCTTGAAAAAAAGTTTGCAAATATACTTTTTGTAATGAAAAAAATGTTATTATATCTTATGAAGATGTCAAATAAATGGAAGTTTACTAAGGCATACATATTCTACTCTTTTTTGTTTTGAACATGTAAACTCTTAGGAGGAAACACATGCTCTTAACCATTAGGCCCACACATACTAATATTTTTTGGGATGAGGGCATACATACTCTACCCCATTTGGTTTTGAACTTGTAACCTCTTAGGAGGAAACACATGCTCTTAATCATTAGGCCCACACATACTAATACTTTTTGGGAGTACACAAATCAAGAGGCACAACCTCTCTATTATGATCGCGTCTCTCTATTATTTTTAGGATTTTAAAGCATCCACTAAGAAATTCTTATTTTTAGAAATTCATTCAAAGTGGCAAATACGAAAATAAATTTCAGATTTCCTAAGTTTAAATATTCTAGAAGTTTATTTTTATAGAAAATTCTATAGTTAGAAAATTTATGGGGTAGTGCCTATGAAGCCCTTAAGCTTTAAGTAGAAGAATACTCTTTCTTATTGATGCAAGGATATTTAATTTTTTTGGGATTTCCGAAATTTTATAATTGTTTTTAAATAAAATAATTCAATATTAAATAATAATTTATAATATTTTAATATAATTTTTCAAGTTCCATATTAAATAATATTAATTAATTAAATCCCTGATGGAGGTGACGAATAGAGAGGAGGATGTTCCCGAGGGAACGCGTGGGTGCCCATGGTAAGCATGTGGTTACAGGTGGGTAGGCTTTCCTCACGGCCCTCCCTTAATACCTTGAGTACGAGAGAGAGTAAATACTGGCATTGGAACCTCAAGTTGCCTTGGGTATTGCGGAGGGTCGTGAGTGCATGAACATTATGGAGGGTGGTGGGGGTGTTCGATGGACATTCTACAACGGTGATATTTTTGGAGCCTGTGTGTGGAGAGATGAAAGAACAGGAGGGACTTGCAGAGGTTATTCGGGTTAACTAAAGGGTCGAAATTGTCGTAGGAGTTTCCACCCTTGCTCGTGGGGGTGGGTAACTATTAATTGTTGAATTGGCTTAGAAAGGGCGAGTCTGTAAGGGAAGTGGTGTATGTGCGTCTCACGGGGGTGGTTTGCTATTGCTTTTTTTTTGTTAGGTGTGGTTTCAGTCCGAGCTAGATGCGAATTTTCCTTTGGGGGAGCGGGATTATTGAAGTGTGCCTCCCCAGTCTATTTATAGGGTCTTGGGCTATGGGGTGGAGCCATTAGCGCACCATTCACGTTTTTTGCTAGGTCGTGGTGGGAATTAGCTTTGTGAGTTGTGGGTACCCAACGCTAGAGGGAGAGGAGGTTCAACCAGAGCTGGTGGTCTTTCCCATGCATGGTCTCTTTGAGAAATATTGGATGGGTGGTCTTCGTCACCCTAAGCTGGTGCCGAGGTTTCAAGCACGAGGTTTGTTCCTTGCTCAGGGAGGTCTTCAACCCAGATGCTACCTAATTTGGGCAGGTCAAGCGTGGCTAAGTCCCGGCCTTGGCTTGAGCTATTGTCTGGCAGTGGTGGCGGGAGTTCGAAAGGTATAAGAGAATAGAGGTCGAGTCGTGGGGCTTTGGGAGGTAGAGGTGGTGGCCAGTTGGGGTATTTTAGTTGCGCGAGGCCAACAACTTGTGGTGGTAGACATAGGGGCTTAACCGCGAGGTGGGGGTCACCTTGCTCCGCCCATTCTGCAAAGAGGGGGTTCGGTTTGTTGTGGTGGTTCTGGTTGTCATGCCCTGGTGCATCAGGGTGGTCACGGTCAACGATATAGTTGCTGCATGAAGCATTGCTGAGATGTGATTCTTTCTATTTTGGACCGTCTTGAGAATTCAGAGCAAGTTCAACAAGAGGAGCACACTGAATTGATAACAACTCTGAACAAAATTCATTACTTCCAATGCCATACCCGGGAGCCTGTTGTGATGGTGTGGCGCGACCAGAATTTGCTATTAGAGAAGGACGAGAAACTGGAGGCCTGGATGGCCCATTTCGAGGAGCATGCCCAATGCTCCTTTCACTCTCCTTCACCTCCTAGTGCAACTAAACAACCCAACTTCCATCACTTTTCACGAATAGCATGGATACAAGTGTTTTATATGTATTGTTTGTTTACTGGAGCCTATGGCCTTTGAAATTGTGTGCTGTGTTTTTATTTGATTTTTTTGTTTCATTGTCATATGCTTTTAGCGATAGTCAACAAACCTGATCAGAATAAGGCTACAATTTTAAATAAAAAGAAAGAATTTAGACATCAAATAATTTAATATAGATTTAAATTCCAGTCTCCCTTTTAGGAAAGAGAAATACTTAAATCATAATTTATGTAAAATACTAAGCTGCTAAATATAACATACATATTGTCAAACGACTTGTAAAAACATATTTTGAATTTTTTTACAATAATAAGTTAGAAATATTATAATATTGGTGTAAATTTATTAAGTTAAAATAAGGAATTTTTTTTTTTAAAGATATTGTTTTTTCATCCAGTTGAATTTTATTTATAATCGTATTTTTACTTTTATTATAATAAAAAATAAAAAATATTATAATTGTTGTGTGGAGAGGTTCTAATTCGGTATGACGGAGATATTTTCATTATAATAATAAATAAAAATTATTATAATTATTGTGTTGAGGGGCACTCGGAATAAGAGATAGAGTCATTTAACATTATATCTAAAAATAATAAAATACTATATATCAAATTAAAAAATAATTGTGACAATTAGCTTAAAGGCTAATTAGTTGTTATGTCATTTTATTTTATTTTTAAAAGAAACTTAAATATTTATTTCTTTTGAGACAGATCATTTGTTGAAACTGGAATTAATTATGTTTTGTAAAAATAAAGTTTAATTATGGAAAAGTGGTTTCATAAAAGTGAAAAAGGCTAATGGTAAAAGTATTCCAAGAACTGAGAAGTGGTTGAATAGTTAATAGACAGTTACCTTTCCTCTGGGGATAAAAGGTGCATCAGGAAAAGGGGTTATGTTTTGGAACTAAGGAAGCGAAAGAGTGGAGAATTCCTAAGCTAGTAGCAACTAGTGGATAACACTCAACATTCCCAAATCTCATTGAAATAAGCAGAAGTGTTGGAGCAAGGGTCTTGAGGTATATTATGGTATTCGTCTCAACCTACTAGACTCAATGTGGAGCACAGGGGGAGAAGACGACGTTATTGCCTCTCTCATGGTAGGGAGGATCTCATCAGCTAAGCTGGAAATAAGATAAGTACATAGACTGTCGAGAAATAGAAGAGTTGTGAACTTAAATGTTTAGAAAGGTTTCTTTTTTGAAAGAATATTTTGACTGACTTCTTATTATGGAATTGTGTAGACAAAACTTTGTTAAATAGAAGAAATTTTTCAAGAAAATGTAAAAAGAGAAATTATACTGTGTGACCTGTGGTGGACTAATAAATCTATATTCACTGTAAATTTCCTTCGGATGTATGCTAGAACAAGAACCTACGTCTTTTCAAGTTTATGCTGTGTAATGAAAACTTTACTACAATTTTATAGGCTCACAAATAGAGGAATAGTAGGAACAAAGCTATGTACATGTCAAACAAGAAATATTAACCATGAGACATGGACCTCGAAAACTATATGCTTAGAACCAAGATCGAAGATCCCCAGGCTCTGAGCAGGTCATTGACCAGAGATTATTCATATATATGGACGGTGGAAAGGGGGGAAAACCCCATCCTGTAGATGGTTCAGACATCCCTAAATAAAAGAAGAACAAAAAAATAGAAAAACAGAGGTTTGAAGCATTTGGAAACTCTACAATACTCAGAAAACAAAATGAGCGGCATGCATGTATTTATAACACAATTTTCTCTTGTAAAAGATTACTGAAGTAGAGACCACACACTAAAACTAAGTTACATTCAGATAACGAGAATCTAGCTACACGACCATTTATCTAAAAACAATAATTCAACAGAAAGAGAAGAAGCAATGTATTTGCATAAAATTATGTATAACATGTTAAATGTATCGAAGCAATATATTTGCATAAAATTATGTTTAATATGATAACAGTATCAAAGAATTTTTTCTGTGTAGTATAAACATTTTGGAAGCTTAATGAAAGAAAACTGAAGGGTGTCGACGAAGATACAAAACCCAGAATTGTCCACTATAGAAATTAATTACATGACAATTGAATGTCGCCCTTGCTCATAAATAGAATATATTAACACAAAAACTAGACATATAAAACCCCTGAAGTTTTCTGACAGAGTCTTAATAAATACACAAAAAGCATCCAGTAACTCTCGAGGAGAGCTAGGAAAAATTAAAAATAAACCAGAGACTCGTTCTTCATCAAGTTAACCAGAAAAGAGCATTGCTAATGAAAATTCTATGAACCCATTGGCTATGAAAAACAAGACGAACTTTTAAAAGCCAGAAACCCCGTAAGACTCCTGCGAGACTCGAAGTACCTGACAATGATGAACCCAAGATCAATATATGTGTTGTTGTGCTAGCGCAAGCATAACCACGTTTGTATCTAATAGAGTTACAACCTAAGGAGTACCTACACCATAGCAACCATTCACATTCAATAAGGTTGAAACCCTCATTACCAAAGCAAGATATGGAGGCAAAAGGGTAAATAAATCAAAAGCTTCCCATCCCTGAATGAGTTGGTTTTCAGTAGTGACAACGATCCCTCAAAGACAAACATTGAATAGAAAACTCAAATCCACCCAAAAAACTGAGAAGAACAGAAATAAAATATGATATTGGAGCCGAGTAGAAGCTCTGTTGAATAAGTTTACCTGTCAGGCCTATAGCAGCCGCGATCGAGCAAAAGGAGCTTGGGGAACTGCATTATAGTCACCGGAGAAGTAAAACAAGATCTCTAAAGCCATGGATGCAGAGTTGAACCCTTCCAAGAAGCAGAAACCCAATTTGGAATTGAGTAAACGCTTAAATCTGGAAGGAACCACGCGGGAAACCTCTCTAGCAAAAAAATCTAGAGGAAAATTAACCAAAAGGCTTGAGTAAATTTACAGGCAGGTAGTAACGAAAACTCACCACTGCCAAAGTGTCTTCAGCCCAACGTTGAGTGGAAAGCGCAGAAACGAACATAGCGAGAATGGCAGAATGGTCGTAGAGCCAGTTCAGGAATGAGAGCGATTAGGGTTTGGTTAGGGGTCATTAACTTAATCCAAACCTGAGGATCCTCAGCTATAGATCAAGATCCTGAGATCCAACGACGTAGGACCAAACAAGTGTCTTCCACCTAGGCGATAATTTAATTATAATCAAGTTTGTAATTATGAACCTGATCTGTAGTACTAACCAAAAATATCGTATCTTAAATGCCAAATGATTCAAGAGGATCTAAACATTAACGGAGTCGTAAATCAAAATAAGCACCATAGTTTTATAACCTTTAAACGAAGTTGACAAGCGCATATGGAGAGGCCATATGCGATGTGGGAGACACGTATATTTGGTCTAATCACGGGATTAATAAATTCATAAATGATATGGCAATGAATATTAAGTGATGCAATTATAACATTTTTACAATTATATGGTGGTAGATTATGGTATTAGTTTCGTAAAATGAAAATAATTAGGGATCTTAGGAATTCGATAAATTCCTGATTTGCAAAAGTAATTTTTTTTTAATATAAGTATTGTCATGGACGTTACAATAATATAAGCCATAAATAAAATATAGAGACTTACTTAAATGATAAATATACATTTATAAAAATATTATAATATATTTTTATAAATATATATTTATAATTTAAAGTAGGATATTATTTTAATATATAATATATAATAAATAATAAATATTATAATATATTTGTAGATGTGTATTGAACATTTATAAATTGAAGTATTTTATTTATGGTCAACATTGAGTTTTTTATTACTAGTTATTTTAATTTTAATTTTTTTATGTTTTATTTTTTAACTTGGTTTTATTTTTATTTTTTATTTTTTTATGTAATTTGATCCAGTCAAAATGTTTACAGGATAGGATAAGAGATTACAACATCCCTACTATAATGCTTAAATGGTGTTTCTAGACATAATTAATTAGTAAAGAAGTAGTTTTAAGTACGATTTTTTGGAGTTTTTGGTGGATTTTTGGCCAGAATTTCGAGAAAAATACTATGGCCAAATCCTAATTTCTATATTTAAACTGATTTTTTGACAGCATATATAAATTAAGCACTTGTCAAAAGTTTATATTTAGAAATTGTGATTTCAATCAATTCCAATCAAATTTTAAATAAATTAAATTTAACCAAAAAAAGATAAAAATAAAATAAAATAAAATAAAATAAATCACACTTTAAATCTATTCAATTACTAAATATCCCATATAAATATAATTATAGTTATTGTTGGTAACCCTGAACATTGAATTGATTTGGAAATAGGACTCTGAAATCTTTATTATTATTTGAATGCCTGATTTAAAAATATTAGAAATCAATTGAAAAAATATTTATTTTGGTACCGACAATATGATAAACATCGATTGATTTTTTGTTTGTGAAAGAATGAGTGGCCAACAAGATGAGAAAGAATGGAACTATGTGTCGGACTTGGTATCTAAGCTGAGCTGACGTGGATTGTGGATTATAGCAGCCGTCAGCGCATTCAATGGCGGTGGAGCGAACCGGATAATACCCAAAGCACTGCCTGCCTGCCTGCCGCTGTGTAAAAATTACAAAGACAAAGCGAGGCAGATAGTACCCAAGGCACTGCCCACCGCTGTATACAAATTACCACCATCGTTGACCACATCATGGTTTTCCTGTCGATTCCCGTGACGCCAAGACCGTGAAGGGTTGGCCCTAAGCGAGCAGTGCCTTTAATACTCCTCCAATTTACTCCACATTTCCTCTCCTTCAGTTCGCCGGCTATGCCCCCTTTCATTTAATCTCGCCTCCCTGTCACAAATTTCCATCCTTCATTTTCTATATGTTATATGCAAGGGAGTGTCCTGCTATCTCTGCAAGATTTCATCTCTTTAAATTATAGTTTCGTTAGAATTATAAGATTTCACCCGTTTGTTTATATTGGATATCGATGCAGGAAATAATCTTCCGCAGCACGGATACCATAGACAACGGCAGAGGTTTCGCTGAAGTCACAAGTGCTTAGAATGGACAACGGCAAAGTTCACGCAGAGCTGGACGCGGTTGTCGGGCGCAACAGTAGCAGCCGCCCGGAAACGACATCAAGAAGCTCCCGTATGTACAGGCGGTGGTGAAAGAGTCTCTGAGAATGCATTACTATCATGGACTTGCCTCTGCACTTAGGAATGGCACATGGCAAACGGGATGTCCGTTCCGGCGGGCAGTAAGGCCACGGTGAACATGTGGTCCATCACCCACGACCCGGAGATCTAGGAACGGCCTCATCATTTTCACCGGGAGAGCTTCCGCAGAAGCCGTCATAATTTGGAAGTCGGAGGAACGCCCGGCGCCTACTCCATTCAGTGCCGATTCGCTAGTCTTCCCGAGGAAGGCTCTCAGCCTCCGAACTGTTCATCTGGGTCATGAGTGATGGACCACATTCTCACCATGGCGACATCCCGTTTGCCATTTGCACACCCTCCGTGCAGAGGTGAGCGTGAGATAGGAGAGGACCCCACAGATGCATTCTCAGATAAGAAACTACCGCTTGCAGATAAGAAAGCTTTTCGATGTGGTCCTCCATTAGGCTTCTGTTGCGCCCAGATACCATCGTCCAGCTCTACTTGCACTTTGCTTTTCCCTCGCGGGCTGCTCCTTCATTGTCCATTTTGTAAGTTGAGAAGTTATATCTGCGACGACCAATGTAAATAAATAAAGTATCATTTCTCTGTTTTTTAATTGTAATTGTCATATATCAAGAGTATCGTATCATGTCTATTATACACACAGAGAAGTCATTTTGCATGCCATAAATCATTGTCGGCTAGTCCGCCCCCTCACGGCCGGTTTCGTGTGCTGCAAATAGCCGCCCGAGCGAAGACACGCGCTCGGGCGGCTATCCTCCACGTGGGTCGCCAATAATAACCGCTTGGCGCAAACGTAATCTGCCCTTCCCCATATCAACTATTGGTCCGCTTGTTTTAAATCTATAATTTTTATTTTGGAGATTTTAGTTATTTGTTTAGAAAGTTTACAAATATTTTTGGGTTTTTAGGGTAAGCAAACTTTTTTTTAATGTTATTATAGGGTCTTGGATCCAAGTTTCTCTAGGTTGGAAATTAATTCTAAATGCAACCCTGTAGTAATAGGACAGCAAGATTTAATTTTGATTTGAAATTGAAGGACGGAAGTACTAGAGATTTTTTGTTTTGATTTGCACTCAATCATGCATTAAATTTCTGGGTTTGAATCCCTGCATAAGCAACGTGGCAGTAGCCCTTTTCCGATCCACCAAATCGTGGTCTGCATCACGTTACCTCCCGCCTTAACACCATTCACCTAATTGCATTTAAAAGTCATGACAAAGTTTAATTTTGGTTTTAATGCTTTATGTCAGATAGTTTTATTTAATAATGTTTTATTTTAAACTTAGATTTTACTTTATATATATATATAGACAGAAATGTTATGTAGTGCAGTTGTAGATGCAAAAAAACAGAGAAGACTGTGTATGCAGAGAGAAAAAGGAACGTTGTGCGTGTAGCAGCAAGCAATGTGTGTGTAGCAGCAACAAAACACTGTGTGTAACAGCAAATGTATACTGTGTCTGTAACAACAAATGAATGTTATGTGTGTAGCAGTAAATGTTGTGTGTGTAACAGCGAGTGAATGTTGTATGTGTAACAACTAATGAAGTTGTGTGTAACAACAAAGAGAAGTTGTGTGTGTAACAGCAAAGGGAAGCTATGTGTATAACAACAATGAAAAAGACAGCAAAGGAGCATTGTGTGTATAACAACAAAAGAGCATTGTATGTGTAATAGCGAGTAGCGCTGTGTGTATGTAACATCACAGTGAAGAAATTTTTGTAAATCCAGAACAACAGTTTCGATGCTTTGTAATGGCAATAAATTTTGAATGATAAATAGTGAATTTGCTTCCCACTCTGTGTGATTTTACAGAGTATTTGTTTTGATTGCTCTATCTGTTAGAAGAGGAATTTTTGTTTCCTTCTGTATTGTTAAAGAATTATCAGAAATTCCAACAACATAGAGATCTCTAAAAGAGAAATGCCTAAGAAATCACCACACCTTTATAAAATCTATAATTTCCTGTTTAGAAAGTTTACCTAACCTGTAAGTTCAACTCCTTCGCACCATTTATTCGATAGAGGTTTCAGTGAGCAAGACCATATCCATGAGGTTCCCGATTATCAGCGGCCCGTTGGGGCCGACGATGTTACGCCTTTCTTATATCTTTGCACACCCTCTTGCGAGACCAAGACAACACAAACAACAACGATAAGCGGAAAATATCAAAGACATATCGTTTGTGGGCTTTCTTTAAAGTGCTTTAAAATATGGTCAGTGGTTTCTCTGGGTTGAAACATAGAGGTTTTACTCCAAGAATAAAGTTGGAGAGAGCTTAATTCCAAATTTTAGTTCATCTAGATTTCAAGATTTAACTTTTCAATGTGTTATTATGAAAAATTGATAAGATTTGTCTCCTCTACAAAGGGAAAGGATATTAATGTTGTCAGTTTATAATATATTAAAGTTTCCGAAATAAGATATCTTTTATTTATATTTATAGATTGTATAATTTTTTAATTAAGTGATAATATTTATTATTTTTATTAAAAAATAAGGTATTGAAAAATATATTTGCTTATGAGTATTTAAATGTGATTGTTTGAAAATATGTAATGGCAATTTTCATTTTTATATGAAAATAAATTTTAAAAATTTGAGAAAGCAGGTTTTAAGAATGTTTTAAATTGAAGTGAGAGAGAATTATTATGTGGTGTTGTTTTTTTTTTTTTATATTACTTTATATTATTTTGTGGATTATATTTTTATAAATGTTTTTAATTTTATTTTTAAATTTTGAAATATAATTTTTTTAAAATGTATTTCTTTTTGTGTATATGAAAATTTTTATTTTACATTTTTAGTTTCATTTTAAAAGATCATATATAAAAAATGTAACAGAGCTCTTTACTACCTTAATCTAAGGAGGTGGTTACCCAACGTCCAATGTTTTGTTAAGATGATTCCAACAATATAAAAAATTTCCCCATTCAGGTTCCAGAATAAAAAATTATGGCTTCACAAAGTTTTAAATAATAAACCATGAAGCATTCACCTACCACATGGCACTTTGTCGCTCCACGTGGTGCATACGTGGCATTATGCCCCACTTCCACATCGTTGAAGTGGCATTAAATTACAACCTTGTGGCATGGTGACATGGCATGCCACATAACCCCTTGCTCATGTGACTTGTACCATGGCTAAACATGTGTATATACGTAATCACATTGTCACATACTCAAGTGACATGTCACCTCGCTCTCAACCTACAAGTAATGCACACAAGATGTGCCACCATGGATTTGAATCCTATGTTGGTAAATCCACAAGCTGAAAGTATATATATATATATATATATATATATATAAACGAAGTCTAGGGGTCCCCCCTCCTGTCATGTCATGGAACTAATCATAACAACGATGACCACCTTGTAACCCAATGAGAGAGATCAAATCCGGACACCGCCCCCCCTCCCCGCTCTACCTATCAATCTAATGGATGAGATTTATTCCTAATATTAATTCAAATGAGGGCCTACTCTGATTAATATAATGGCGGTAATGGGCGTAGAAAATAAATGGATGATATGAAATGCAGACCCCCACCCCTCCCTCCACCATGTCACAACCAACGGGGAAGGTGCAAGAAGGGGAGCACATTCATGGTTCTAAGGCGTGGTTCCAATCTCCAAATATGACAACCTTCCACTTTGTGGCATCACCCACACAAATATGATAGTGGAGTTTTAGTGTAGATGCCCTCCTTGCTCCTCGTTGACATCAATGGGGGTCCACTTTAGAACCTGGACCATTCAAGTACTTCCCCCTCATCACCATTGATCATCGCTAGCACCCAAGGTTCCAACCCTTGGTCCTAGTATTTGGCCAAATATTCGAATCAAGGATCTTACCCCAAGTCCTGGAAATTCCAACCCTGCTAACATTCAACGAATATATGTGGGTAATCCATGTGACCACAACATGGTCGAATGGCTTGACCTCTCGACTTGGAGGCCTCGCCTGATCATACTGCCAGGGCCGACCTTCCCATTGTCCTAACTACCCAACATTTTCAACTCACCGACAAGAAACCCCACTCGATCATGCTAACGGACCAACTAAATTGAAAAAGTTAAACTGATCAATCAAGCAAGTTAAAGTGTTGTGTAAGAACTTTGAGCCCAATGAAACTACATGGGAAATGGTTGATCAAATGGGGGTTATGTATCCTTCATTTTTCCAGTTGAGGAAAAGGATTTTTGGTATATGTATATGTATATATATTTATGTATGGTTGTTATTATAAATACCATAATAAGTTGTGCTATAAAGATCCAATAAGTGGTATGGTTGTCATGTTGGCTTTTAGTTTTAGCAGGTTGTTCATTATAAATACTTCATCGAGCTAAGTTATAAAGCTCCATATGCAATATGTTTTAGTTTTCAATGGTATTGCTAGTTGTAGGTGTCATAAAACACCAAGGACGGTTTTCCCCTAAAGGCAAAGGGTCTGTAACAACCACCAGTTAAAATTTCATGTAATAGAGTTAATATGTACAAAATAAGACCAAGGTAATGGGACACGTTGTTACACGTCATTTTATCACCATGACATTTGACTTTTAATAGGGGTCTATCACCATCCATATCATGTTCCCTTAGAGGTCAAAAACACTCAACTTCCTAAACTAAGTCTTGGAAACTAGAGAAAAGCTCTTAAAAGATTACCTCTGTGCTTTTTGTGACCATTTCCTGTGCATGCACTGATACTTCTTCTATTAGTCATGATGGTCGCCGCTATGATTGCGACTAAAACCTTCGCACCCCCATAAAAAGAAAGTAAATATAAAAATGTAACTTCTAGAAGCCTAGTTGGTCAGATATTCTCCCAACTTGAAGCCTCTAGAATCACGCCAGTTCGAGCTTTATCCCTCTACTCATGGAGCTTATCCCTTGGCCAAACGAACCCAAATCCCTTAATGGGAGGAACTCATCCCTCTCTTAATGGATCTGAAACTACCTCAATCTCTCTATAAATTGAGCTGAAGTTTCATGGTGAAGGGTAGATACTAACTTGTATAGATTCTAAGCTGGAGAGAGTTCATAGAGTTCATAGTTTCTAAACTAGTAATTTGTTGTTGGCACATTGAAGATTACACCTTTGTGTACATGACTTCATGCTGGTCATTCTAGAGAGGAAGGATTATCAAAGTGAAGGAAATGATTGCACACACACACGGGAGAAATACGTACAACATCAAGGCTCAAGTTGTCAGATTTCTCTTTTTAATTTCTGATAATGCATATGGATCTCTTTTTCTCATTGTCTTGTCTCTAAATTCATGGAAATGATATCAATACTTAGACTCCTTGATCACTAAGTTCGACTAGTATTTACGATTATTATATACTGCAGGTGCTTTGATCTTTTGTATTGTTTGTGATTGTAGATTCTTCTCAACATTGAAGAGTTGTTTTGGAGCGAAAGGCAAAAGGCTACATCAAATGTCTCGGTTGAAAGGTAGGAGCATAACCTCCTTATTTCAAGGTTGTAATAATCTAAAATACAAATAATCTAAAGAAAGAGGCATTCAATGGATCTTTGTTTCTGGTTACTTGTTGGAGTACTAGGGAGATCGCTCTTGTCCGCAAGAAGGATTAATCCACCAAACACACTTATTCCAAGCTGAATGTTGGGAAAAACATCCTAGTGGGTGTTCATTTGGTTATTATGTCTAAGTGGAAATTGGAAAAGGATTTGGAAAGGAAAAGAGGAATTAATTGGCAATTATATATGAAAATAAAGGAAAATATGAGAAAAGGAAGGTGACAGGACACAAAATTGCATGTAAGGAAAAATGAAGGAAAATAAAGGAAATTGAAGAAAATGCAGGCCTCAATAATAAAAAGGCTTCTAAGGATCATCTCAAAACCTTTTGTCAGTTCAGTTTTGGAACTCTATTCTATTCTCTCTCTCATACACTTAGAGCTTTCTTGGACCACTCTAGCATTGGAGAAAGGAAGGAAAAGGAAACCAAGGATCACACAAGGAAGACTTGGATCAAGTTGCTACAACAAGATTACTTTGTAGGCATCGAGTTGAATGTATGATTTCCTTGCTATTTTTGGCATGCATGGTACATGCATGTGTGTATTTGTTTCTCTTTTTGTCATTGTCATGGGTTTTTCTAGGTGTGACAGTGGTTTCAACCTTACCTTTCCATTTCTGGATAGTCATGGTGTGATGGGGTTCTTTTACTTGGTTGAGCTTTGGATTGCCAGATGGTTTCTAAACCAGGTGAGGTGGTCTCAGGAAAATTCCCAAGGGCCTAGAAGTCCCTTGACCAGTAATGGTGGGATATGAAATAAAGGCTGAGGGCGGAGACGAGAAAATTCCTCAAGGTATTGGTGAAGAAATTTGGAGGAATCCAACCTTGTTTAGGGCCCAATGATCCCTTGACCAATTTCAACAAGATTGTGGTAAATCCTAGTAGTGTATGTTTCTTTGTTTGGGCCTAGGAATCCCTTGATCGGTATTGGCAAGATTACGATAAAGCTTGGTTGGGTAGGTGCTTGCTTTTGGCCTAGAAATCCCTTGACCGGTAATGGCAAGATATGCATTAAAGCCTGCGGAAGCCTGGTTGTTTTGTTGTGAGTCCCACATTCACGCTTGGAATATGGAACGGGGGTGACTGGATAAAAGAAATATTTGGTTCAATGCAATCTATGGATAGGTGGTACGTGGAAGCCTCTTACTTGGTTGGATTTTCATATTAGTAATTATACTCATTATTATGTGGCTTTAATGATTGTTCTATCATTGTTATTATTCTGGTTATATGTTGGTTATAAGAATGGTTTAATGACATATTCTAGTTATGGCTCTTAACATGCTTTGATTAGTAAATAAATGGTTATTGAATACATGACCTAATATATGTTATTGCAGATATTATGAAATTGAAATAGACCTTTTTGATGATTCTTAGATAAGTATGATACCCCTATATTCAGATATGCATTTATAGCGTGTAGATTACATGTTCACATGTGTTTGAAGAAATTTTTGTCATGGTTAGGCTTGGTTAGGTCAATTCCTTGATCAAATTTTGTGTTATAGGCTTTATCTTTGTGTCATTTATTTCTTTGGAAAGTTCCATCAAGTTCTCGATAGTGATTTGGAGTCTAACCTTGAAAAGGTGGCACAAATTTTGTGGTTGCAGGCACGAAACTGGGAAGTTGAGACTGCAATCACCGACTTGCAGGCTTATGCATGCGACTGAAGGCCTTCAATCACATGGATGCAAGCTTGTGCATGCGACTAAGAGTTTAGGTCAGTGAAAAAGACATCTAACTCATGGTTTGGGCACTTGGAGGAGTGGTTTAGCTCTTGGGGGTATTGTAGCTCCTGAGGAAGGTCATTAAAGTTTTGGTTTGTCAATTCCACTTCCTTAACTGTACTTAGGAGGTTGGGTCATATCATAGTAACTCTTCGTCACATGTTTACCGTAGTATACCAGTGAACTTAAGTAAATGTAGGAGGAGGTGCTTACACTTTGCGTGTTCGTGCTTTGCTACGTACCTATGCCATGTTCGGGTTGGGTGTTGCTCGAAACACTTTGTTTGTGTTGTTTCTCAACCCCCTTACGTTATTATTTGGGCCCTTGTCAATGGTTATTTGTGTCTTCTAGTTTGGATGGTGTCGGGGGCTTTTTTCTGGGTTTGATTTCCCTACCTGCAAGTTTTCAGTTGCACGTTCGATGGTTCTTGTTTTAGGGCTACCGCATATTTACTGGGCTTTCGTCCTTTCTTCCTACCCGTTGGGGGTTTCACTTTCCATCTCTCAACTCCAACTCACTAGAGCTTGTTTGGGGGTTGTTGTCATTTATTTCAAGGCTTTGGGTTCCTTCTTCTTACCTCTCGTTCTTGGGCGTGACGTATTGGCTACCAAGGCAACCTGTGTTGTGGTTCTAGTTTATTTTTTAGGACGTTAATAAGTGCTTTTTTGCTTGATACTTTCTCTTGAGGTTTTTAAATCCTACTTTGTAATGTTTGGTGGCCCATTGATGGGTTCATATTCGCGGCCCCAGGGTTGTCATTTTAAGTTGGATGGTTGATAACATTTTGGTTTTTTTCCTAAATGGAAAATGTTATTTCCTTAGTTTGTTTTCTTTTGCAATGTGTTCCACGCATATGTAAAACATAATTTTCTTCTTCTGTGGTGAATAAAATTACGCATCATTTTTCTATAGGAAAAAAAAGTGATTATGTCCTAATTTTTTTTTGAATAATAAAAAATTTAAAACTTTATTGTGATTAAAGATATTAAGAAAAATGAAAGGAAAATAATTATATTTATGATTTTTAGAACTTAAACTTAACCTAATTGTAAATTTAGTTTATTATAAATTTCAACTTTACCGGAATTAAAAATATTATGGAGTATGAGATGAACTTAAATATATTTATTTGACCAAACAAATTAAAACTTAACTTTAACTTAATTATAAATTCATATTATTATAAGATCTAACCATAAAATTAATTATTAACTTTGTAATTAAACTCTTCAATAATTTTTAATCTACAAAGTTAATAATCAATATTTTATTTTGTTTTAGAAAACCAATACATGAATTTTAACCCTCTAAAATTCTAGAATTTTCAGTAGCAGAGATAAATCCCTATCATAGCTAACTTACCACGAATCATGAAAAACTACAAACTTTAAACTCATACATATATATAATTTTGATTTTAAATTCTATTTACACCACATATATCTATATATAGAGATTTTGTTTCAAAGCAATCATTAAATTTGAATATAAGGAAATTGCATTGAGTTGTATAAAAAATAAAAATAAAAAATTAATGTATTTATTTGTAATTTAAAAAATAATATTTTTATTAAATATGATGATATATATTTAGTTTTTTTATTTATAGAAATTAGTTTTAAGAATAATTGTAAATATAAAGATAGTATTTACATTTTATTTATTTAAAATAAATAATTAATAAATAAATAAATTGATTATAAATTTTAGTAAGAATTTAAAACTTGTGTAAATTATTTAAAAGAGTTTTATTTAAATCATGAATCATCCAAGCCTCCAATCTAAAATAATATTAATTTTTTTTTTTAAAATTAAATGAAGATTTAAAATAACTTAAAAGTAAATAAATAAATAATATCATGTATAAATATATAAACAATTCAAAATACATAAACACACTAATTAGTAAACACTCCACACTGTATCTCACTCAAGGAAATATTAGAAATCTTTATTATTTTCAGACTGTAACTTTGAATGCCTAATTTAATGAAGGAAACATTAGAAATCAATTGAAAAAATATTTATCTTGGTGCCGACAATATTGATAAACATCGATTGATTGGTTGTCAAGGAACGAGTGGCCACCCACATGAGAATGGAACTATGTGTCGGACTAATTAGCATCTAAGCTGAGCTGACGTGGATTATGGCAACTGTCAGCGCATTAAGGGCAGTGGTCTTTCATGCCGAAATGAGCCAGATAGTACCCAAGGTACTGCTCGACGCTGTATACAAAATACCACTGCCATATCCTCCATCGTACCATCTCCATCAGATTGCGTGGTTTTTTCGTCGATTTCCCGTGACGTGAAGACGCTAGCAGTGCCTTTAATACTCGTCCAATTTTCCCCTCCCTCAGGGCGAGCCTTATATCCCAGTCTATTGGCCCATAAATGCACCGAGAGACGAAATGGCCACTGTTAGATTAAAGCAATAAATGATTCTACGGTGGCCATTTCGTCTCTCGGTGCATTTATGGGCCGATAGACTAGGATATAAGGCTCGCCTTCCATCAGTCTTTCGGCAATACAAGGATGTTCATGCCCCTTCCATCTAATCTCGCCTTCCTCGCACTTATTCAATCCTCCATTTTTTATATTTTATATGTAAGGGAGTCTCCTGCTATCTTTGCACGATTTCATCTCTTAATATTATAGTTTTTGTTAGAATTACAAGATTTCATCCGTTTGTTTATTTTGGATATCGATGCAGGGAATGTCGATGTAAATATGGGAGGAGGTGGTTACACTTTGTTTGTTCATGTTTTGCTACGTACTTGTGCCATGTTCGAGTTCGATGTTGGTTGAAACACTTGGGATGTGTTGTTGCTCAACACCCTTACATTATCATTGGGCCCTTGTCAATCGTTTTTTGTGTCTGCTAGTTTGGACGGTGCTGCTGGCTTTTGTCTAGGTTTGATTTCCTGACGTGCAAGCTTTTTAGTTGCATCGTTCGATGGTTCTTGTTCTAGGGTTGCCACAGTTTCCTTGGCTTTCGGCCTTTCTTCCTGTCAGTTAGGGGTTCCACTTGCCATCTCTCAACTGCTACTCATTAGCGCTAGTTCGGCGGTCATTATCGTTTATTTCAAGGCTTCAGGTTCCTTCTTCTTGCCTCTCGTTTTTGGGCATGATGTATTGGCTACAAAGGAAGCATGTGTCGTGGTTCTAGTTTCTCTTTTAGGACGTTAATATGTCATTTTTTGTTGCATATTTTCTCTTGAGGTTTTTAAATCTTACTTTGTAATGTTTGGTGGCTCGTTGATGGGTTCATATTTGTGGTCTCCGGGGTTTTCATTTTAAGTTGGATGGTTGATAGGCTTTTGGGATTTTTCTAGATAGAAGATGTTATTTTCTTAGTTTTTTTTCTTTTGCAATGTGTTGCACGCATATGTAAAATTACGCATCAATAAAAAATTTAAAACCTTATAGTGATTAAAGATATTAAGGAGAATAAAAAGAACATAATTATATTTATGAGTGCTTGAGTGACAAAGCCAATTTTTAGAGCTTGAACTTAATTTAATTATAAGTTTAATTTATTATAAGGTTCAACTTTATACTGATTAAAGAAAAGAAGAACTTAAATATATTTAGGAATGATTGACTAACTTGCAAATTAAAACTTAACCTTAACCTAATTATAAATTCATATTATTAAAATTTAACTATAAAAGTAATTATTGACTTTATAATTAAACTCTTTAATGATTTTTAATCTAAACTAATAATTAGCACCTTCCTATTCAATCTTAATCTTTTCTTATGCCCGCCCATGTGCAAAAGCATCCCATGAAAACACTATAAAAAGTTTATTAAATGGCACAATATTGATATGAAAATTCATATAAGCACACGTGATGAGCCATAATATTTTATTTTATTTTAAAAACCAATACATGAAATATAATCCTCTGGAATTTATAGAATTTACACCGTGAGAGGTAAATCCCTATCATAGTTAACTTACCATAGATCATGAAAAATCACAAACTTGAATCCCCATACATATATATAATTTTAAAGTCTTTACTATATATATATATATATATATATATATATTTCAAGCCATTTAATATATTTATTTGTAATTTTAAAAATATTATTTTTGATTAAATTATAATAAGACGTATTTGATTTTTTATTTATGGAAATCAGTTTTAAGAGTAAGGGTAAAAATGGAGAGGAATTTTTTTTCTATTTAAATAAAATTTGATTTTGGAAAAGAAATAAACTTTTTTCTAAATATTAATATTAAAATTGAATTTTATTATGTTTAGTAGCGAGATAATGGCGATGTATTGTGGTGCGTAAGGTGGATCGACACCGCCCACGGAAGGGGGGGTCATATCGCCATCGTCAGATCTTTTTCGCATTTATTCATCGCAGTAGTTCAAAGGCACCATAAATGGGAGTTTGGTGTTTAACATGGTATCCGCTTCCACTGGCCATGTTTTTCGCATACCGGAGTCTCGTATTTCTCATCAATGAGTTCATCAATGAGGCAATTATGAGGAAGGCTTTTCGAAGTAAGAAAGGGGGAGGTTAAAGAGTGAGCATGTTGTGGAGTTGGCACACAGTTCAACATCGTCTTCTTTTCATGTGAGGTTTTCGCTCATCCAACTGCTCGCCGCACATCCACTCGTTTTCCTTTTGTTCCATTGCCGATGAACGAATTGTCAAGGTTTTCGATTTCTGGTAGCTGTGTTTGCTGTCGATTGGGAAGCTCTCTTGGGGTCTTGTTCTGATCCTTGGGCGAGGTCGACTGCTACCCCGCCCATGCTCACTTCCTCCATGCCTCGGTTACGCCATCGGATGAGGAGCCGCAGGGGCGGCACCAGGGGTCGTCCTCCTAGTGCGTCTTCCAGCCACTCCTTCGATGCGCCTTCTCGCTCCAGTGGCTTGATAGCAGGTCATTATTCACGAACCCACAGTGGGAGAGGGTGCTTCATTCCTTCAGCCTCTGTGCCTCTACCCACCACTGGTAGCGCGTGTTTCACTTTCGACGTTATTCTCGAACCGCTTCAAGAATCTCTCCGTTATATCGTCATCTTTCGTGAGGAGGTCTGAATGGGAGTCCAACGCTTATCCAACTAGCTCTCGCTAGAACACCGCTCATGGGTCGAATTCTCGTAGGCTGACAACGCGCTGTCACAACCCCCGAATGTCCTCGCTCGCGCGTTCCCGGCGGGCAGGAGCCCGGCGGGAACAAGAGGCTCTCGTCAAGATGCTCGTGCGGGATATGCAAGCGGCTGATGGTGCCGATCGTGGAAATTCCTCCCGATGACGAGTCCGTTCAATGTGGTGCTCTTTCTTTTTTGGCTCATTCATTGGGGGTTTGTTTATGTTCGTACGTTTAAGTGGACGTGGATAGTCCCCTGTCTTTTTTAATAATTTCACATTTTTCAAGATGATTATGGTGTTGAACTCGCGTGGGTCTTGGTCTTCTTTATCAAATGGGTCTCCTTCAATAAAGCGGGGCGCTTTTTGACCGCTTTTTCTCATTTTCTCCGCTTCTTTCACGGCAACAAGTTTTGACCTCGTCATATTGTAATTTTACACACTTGTTAATAGATCAACTATTTAAAAAAAATTAAAAATTGAATTAAAATAGCTTTAAAATAAACAAATAAAATAATATATATTAAGCAACTCAGACTACATAATAAACACTCCACATCATTATTGTTCATGACTCTGAACATTGAGTTGCGAGATATGACGATAAATGTTTATTATTTTCAGCGTGTTTCTTTGAATGTCTAGTTTAATGAAAGGAAATATGAGAAAATAATATTTATTTTGGTGCCGACAATATTGATGATAAACATCGATTGATTAGTTGTGAAGGAATGAGTGGCCAACAACCTGAGAAAGAATGGATCCATGTGGCAGATAATAAAGCTTTTCGATGTCGTCCTCCATTAGGCATTAGGCTTCTGTTGCGCCCAGACAACATCGTCCAGCTTTGCAAATATCAAATATCCTCCAGAGGAGTAGCAGCTTAGCAGATATTTTCCAGAGTAGCAATAACAAATATAAGTATAAGTATGAGAAATTAGTGAGTTATAATTATTTTTCAAAATGGTAATATATAAATGACAAATGTCTTGTGTTCAAAATTAATATTTAAAATATGTAATCATTTCTTTTTATTTATAATAATAATAATAAAATTTAATGAGAAAACTCATGTTTTAATAAAACAAAATTTAATGAGAAAACTCATGTTTTAATAAAACAAATGAGCTCTGACTTGGCTCATTGAAAACAAAGCTGCACACTTGCTTTATGATCTCCTTAAGCTTTGCGGAGCTTCATCCTCCACCTCTACTACCAACCCCTAACATTGTTGCATTCAATGCTTTGGTTTTTGGTTATGCAAGACTTCAATGCTTTAATCTTATTTGATTCATTAATAAGTTGGATGATTTTCCAAAGAAGGCTATTTATGAAAATCAATCATGTGTAATGGCTATTAAGTGAGATGATTGAGTGAAGTTTTATTGAGAAATTTTTAGGATTGTTTTTTTTTTTTTTTTTTTGAGATGTTTTTTATTTTAGAATGTGAAGGACATGTATTAACATTTTAATGTGAAGAATGTGAAACATAAATAAAATATTTGAATGTTAATTATGTAAATATTATATTAAAAACAAATGAAAATAATTTTTTTTAATTTTTTTTTAGTTAAAATATTTTATTAGTGCTCTGCTCAAAACTAACATAGATTCATCTTAACCCAATATCTACCAAGAACAAAGAGGAACTTTATATCACGAGGTGCAAACTAACCTTTCTTGAATTTTTTCACCAATAAGAGGTTTATATTTTGAGAAATTTGATCCCTCTCAGTGTGGGTAGATCCAGAGTTAAGATGAATCTATACTAGAATGAATGTTCAATATTATAACATTTTTTAGTTATTATTGTAATAAAGTTCAAAATATATTCTTATAAATGATTTGAAAATAACTATGTATAACATACCTCCATAGTTACACATCAAATAAAAAAAATTATCATACTTGAAATTCTACATGCCAAAGTTAAAACATTACCTTACTAAAATATATCCAAACACTTATTGAACTTTATCTTCCTGATTATTATAATTTCTTTCATAAAACCTTTTTTCCAAAAGGTGTTTTTTTTAGGGTTCCTTATATCTCCATGTGAATTATTACAAATTATGATCCTTATATTCATAATTTTGTGTTTATGCGACCATGGGGTACCTTTGACGTAAGGTTGTTTTTTCTTTAACTTATTATAATGTTGAGCTCTTGAATGTTGTTATATCAATTCCAACTTTATGTATGTATTAGTGCCTTACATTTTTATTAGTATAAGGAAGGCGTTAGCTCGGAGTATCATTCAACATAATGTAATCTTATTTACCATAGGATTCATCAAACCCTCCAAAAGTGGCTAGCTAGCATCTTGGTTCTCATCGACTAGATCGGATAGGTGAGGCATCATCGATCCGCAACATTGATGTTTAGGGTTTTGAAGCAACGATGGCGATGGTAAGTTGGGGGTTATAAAAATAAATTGATTGGTTGTCAAGGAATGAGTGGCCAACAACCTAAGAAATAATGGAACTATGTGTTGGAATTGACATCTAAGCTAAGCTGACGTGGATTATAGCAGCCGTCAGCACACTCAATGGCGGTGGTATTTCATGTCGATTTTCATGTAGAAAAACAAAGTGAGCCAGACAGTACCCAAGGCATTGCCTGCCGCTTTATACAAACTACCACCACCGTATCCTACATTGTGGTTTTCCTGTTGATTCCCGCGACGCCAAGACCATGAAGGGTAGGCCCTACACAAGCAGCACCTTTAATAGTCCTCCAATTTTCTCTGCATTTCCTCTCCTTCAGTCCTCAAGCTATGCCCCTCCGTTGTCTGATGGAAAGAACCACACTATCATTAATTTCCTTGTTTCTTTCCCTCAAGGAATAATGTTTTTGAGATCAATTGATGCATCTAATAAAGTGAAGGATGAAACCCTTATATTTGAGCTTTTGGATGAGATTATTCAGGAAGTGTGGGAGCATAATGTTGTGTAGGTCATCACAAATAATGCCTCAAACTATGTTCTTGTTGGAAAGATTCTTCAGTTCAAATATAGGACCATATTTTGGAATCCATGTGTTGCACATTGCATAGACCTCATGCTTAGGGACATAGGCAAAGTGGACTAGGTAAAAAACACTTTAGAGCATGCCAAGTGCATTACAAAATACATTTACAACCACTCATGGGTATTGAGCCTAATGAGGAAGAACATTGGCGGAAAAGAGCTTGTTAGACCTGTAATTACGAGATTTGCAACTCACTTCCTCATGTTGCAATGTCTCAATTCTCAAAAGAAAAACTTGCAGAAATTTTTTTCTTCTAATGATTGCACTGAATCTCGATGGGCTCGTAGAAAAGATGGGAAAGACACCAAAAATAAATTCTTTGACAATTATTTTTGGAAAAGGTCTATAGAGCTTGTATTACTGAGCCCCTTGTTAAGGTGCTAAGGATGGTGGATGGGGATAAATTGGAAATGGGTTACTTTTATGGGGCTATGGATTAGGCAAAGGAGCAGATACAGACATTTTACAAGGACATGTTAGCTAAATATGGTCGTATATGGGAGATCATTGATAATAGATGGAACAATCAACTCCATTGTCCTATACATGCAAGTGGGTACTTTTTGCACCCAAAGTATCATTATAAAGCCCGACTACGAGATCTGCAAGATGGGGAGGTCAGAGGTGGATTGAATGATTGCTTGGAGCACATGGTTAATATCCATGCAGACCTGTTGGAAATACATAAAAAAATTACTCTTTTCAGTATGGAAGCTGGTACCTTTGGAGAAAACTTGGCAAAAATGGTAAGATAGGTGGATCAACCAAGTAAGAAATTCCAATTTGTTTTTCTTTTCAAGTTAATTTGTTTATAAATAAGTAATGACTGAAATATGTTACTAATTAATCTCTTTTTCTTTGCAGCACATTGGTGGGAGTCATTTGGCAGCCAATGTCCTCAATTGCAAAAGTTTGAAATTAGAGTCCTCATCCAAAATTGCGGTGCTTTGGGTTGTGAGTGAAATTGGTTTGTTTTTTAGCGCATACACACAAAGAAGAGAAATATTTTGGAACATAAATGGTTAAATTATATTGTGTTCGTGCAATACAACCTTCGCTTGAGGCAGAACCAAATGATGAACAAAACACATGATCTGGATCTCATTGTGTTGGACGATATTGATCCAACATCAGAATGGGTGGAGGAGACTGAAGATCCAATGTTTGAGGCTGATTTTTATATTGAAGCAGCATTAGCGAGGGATGAAGCAGATTTGGTGGCGCCATCAAACCTAGGATTGGTAGCTCCATCAAGGAAAGGAAAAAAACTAATGGACGGAACCAGCCATGCAACTCGATTGCTTCCATTAGGTCCACTTCTATTGTTATTGGTGGCGGTGGTATTGAGGTTACAGATGAGGTTGAGGCATCCTCAGACTCTGATCCATATGATGTTTATGTAGCTCCCAATGATGATCCTCTATCTATTAGTGGTGATGAATTTGATGATTGATCATGTGTACACTATAGAATCTAGACTCTAGACTTGTAGTCTTGTAGTAGGCCAATGGCCTCATAGCTTGTAGCATTGTTTTTGGACTTTATAGGCCATTTGAAGCCTCATTTCTTATGTATTTTTTTATGATATTTATTGCACTCAGTGCCATTTTGATATATTCACCTTTACATGGTATATAAATGAGAAACCTTTAAATCATGGTTGCAAATATTAAAAATAGTTTTTTTTTAATTAAAAATTAATTATTTAATGTATTTTTTTTAAAACCAGTTCATTGAGATCTGACCAGTATCGGTTTGAAACCCGGTTCATTAGGTCCACTGGTTCGGTCACCAGTTCCAGTTTTTAATAATATGCTTAGAGTAACCAAATACTTGTAATTCATTGATATTGAGTCATTTAGCAATGAATAGGGTGCCCATAAAGCTATGATTTCTTACCTGTTGTTGAAGCCCTTCCTCCCTCTCTCCCACCATAAATAATAAAAACTGGTTGGTTTTGAAATAGTAAGAGCACAACCACAATTACTATGAGAGCATGCTCCATCGAAAAATCCAACTAGGAACCTTTTACACAAATCCAGTGCTTGTGCCTTTCTCTAATTTTGTACTTTTGTATGCTAGAAATAATTGTCGGAAAGTCCGTGTGACGGTCGGTTTCATATGTTGCAATTCACCGTCAATCGAAGATATGCTCAACGGATATCCTCCCTGTATGTTGCGATTTTCCGCCAAGTGAAGAGATGCGTTGCAGATATACTCCACAGTTGGACATCTTTGTGTCAATCACTGATTCTCAGAGAATATTCGGTAATCAGACAGATATGGGCGTGATCAATTATTTGGCCGCACCCATGTCCATCTAATTGCCGAATATTCAAGGAGTCAGAATTCGACATAAGCTCATGGTTCCATAGGAGTCGCCAAAAATAGCTGCTAAGAGCAAATCTCATCTTCCCTTCCTAACATAAACTTGTGGTTGGTTGGCTTGTTCGAGGGGTTGGCCTGCGAACTGGGGTGACTTTAATAACTGTCTGGCCGCCGCAGGATTCAATGTGATCACAACCGGCGTGGAGACCAAGCTAAACACCATGGATTCAAGGAGAGGTTTCTCGAGCATGTGATGACCAAGTGTTGATGAGACTTCTAATTATCGGCCACCTGTTGGGGCCAACGATGGTTACGCCTTTCTTGTATCTCCTCGGCTCAACGAGGATATGAAAATAGAAAAAAAAAATTATAAGTAGTGCTATTGTTGGGGCCTTTGTGTTGGGTAAACCAGTTTTGAGTTGCAGACACTCAGTTGCGGGAAGAGCGAGTGGGAGAGAACCATTATAGAAGAAAGGGAGTTGTTGCAGGTTTCGGAGAAGAGGAAGGCAGGTGGTGGAGTGTAAATAAGCAACAACAAAGATGGCAAGAACAAGTAACAACAAATAGGCAGAAAGACTCCCAGAGGCAGAGCCAATCACGGAAGAAAATAGTAAATGGTGGAGCGCAACAAACCAGTCGAGCGAAGAAGGAGCGAAGACTAACAACGCCCGATGGAGGAGATAGATAAGCAAGTGAAAAGAGAGTTGCTGGGGGATTTTGGAAGGTTGGGATTTGTATCGTATTGAGCTCTGTGGAGCCCAAGATGTAATGTGTTTTTTATGTTGAACTCCGTGGAGTCTGAAATGTAATGTGTTGATCATATAATATAATATACTGAAGATTTTTGTGGACCTGGAGATGTGTAAAATAGATAGTTTCTTATATATGATGTATGATCGATGATTTTAGAAATTTCTAATAGCTTTATTTAATAGTTGTTAAATGGTAGTTTATCTCTTGATTAATATGCAACAAGAATGTTTCTTCGTGACTATAATGCATGGATAATTGCTAAGTAGTTTCCCTTCAGTAGTATGGTTCTAGCTCTTTTAATTTTATTAAGGTCACGACATGCCTCGGGTGAGATTCCTCGCTCTCTTTGAGTAGGATGAAAATTCTGACGTGGCCTAGACTATAGCAAGATCTTTTTGGCCCTAAGTCTGAACCTGGGTCTTTCTCAGAAGTCACCTTTTTTTGCCAACAAATGGGTATGTTGCTGGGACACAAAATATTATTAGAGAGCTAGATCATGGTATCGAATATATACGAAAGGGAATTATGTAGCTGGTGGGATAATCATGTAGATTAGTTCATATCGTGATAGGCTGAGCTCCAACATCAGAAGGAAAGGACTATTAAAGATCAAGTTTTGCTTTTTGACTCGGCAAATGATTTGTATGAGATTTTATGGGGATAATTTTCTAAGGATCTCTATAACTGGTTGCGAAGACTCCAGGTCAAATAAATTCCTAGAGGATTGCATCGATCCCGTCATAGTTGGACGAATGAAAATTTGACGACATTGCACAGATTGGATACTGAGATAACCCGAGCGGTAGATTTTTGGATTCAAACTACATTAGAGGGATATATTGTAGAGTTCGCAATTGAATGTTATCAATCCTTTGCTAAAGCATAAGATATATTTAAATCTAGGTTGCGGGGGAAGTTGTTAAAGGAAATACCTTTGTGGATCAAGGCTTTAATGGAGGATGAGGGACTAATGCCTTTCCAAAGTCCCGCGATGGAAGCCTAAACCTCCAGTACTGGGTGGAGGACCTGGAGGAGAGATGCTACAGAAAAGGGAAAAAGGGGAATAAGGAAATGGACATCAGGATCTACAGCAAGGTTAGAGAGCTAAGAGCGCATCATAGGGAACAAATCGTTAAGAAGTGGCGAGAAAGGGCGATACGGGAGTTTGAAAAGCATAAGAGGAACATCCAGCAAAGAGAAGAGGCATCGCAGATGATAGGGAGGAGAGAAGATGACGTAGGACCCAAAGGAATGGATGGGTCCACCAAAGAAGTTAGACAGGGTCATAGGAGCACAGCCCGAGAAGAGAAGGGAAAGAGGTCCAATGAAGAGGAGGACGCACGCCCCGAGGATGAGTCTGATGCTGTGTTGCATGTTGTGATGGAACAATTGTTATGAGAGAGACCAACGACCATAATACAAGGTAATCCTATTCCCCAAGTTCCAAGTGGCACTTTTCCTAACATTCCCCTTTTACTTTACAACCCAACCGATACGTTTTTGATAAAGTTGCAGAGGTCAAGTATGTTGCATAATGTTCAATCTACAATATAGGTAACTGCTAGCAATAGTACTAGTAAAATAATTTCTCAGCTAGGAAGTATAAGATTTATATTAGTTACACCTACACAAGCAGAAATGGTAGGATCATTTACCCTATATCCATATTTTTCTGGAAAGGGAAATGATGACGTAGAACAACATTGGTATCTATGTGAATCAATCTCGAGAGCTCGTCAGACACCAGATGCAGTTAAATTGATTGAATTCCAAACCACACTCAGGGAAACAGAATTGCGCTGGTTTATCAAATGGTCAGAAGTACATTAGACTCCTAACATAGATGATGTTAAAAGAGAGTTTGTACAGGAGTTCAAGCTCTCTCAGTCTATTCAACAAGGGTTGTCCAAATTATGGGAGATCAAACAGAGAGAAGGAGAGACTGCCTAGGATTTAATGAGAAGGTTCAAAGATGCAATTGGGAAATTGAGCTACCCGATTGATCCAAATCACCAGCGTGACTAGTTCATTAAATCACTTTTACCTCTTACAAGAATGCCATTGACCCAAAAAAATATTGATACACTCCAAGATGCGCTAGAACAAGTGATGAATATTGAAGCAATGGTTGTCTATCCACAGGAATTTAGGGGAGGAGTAGCCGCCAATCACCCTTCCATATTGGGATTACAACATCAAATAGAAATTTTGACAGAAAAGCTCAAGGATATTCGGCCAACATGACCAGTGCAACCCAATGTGTGGTGCACACGTTATCTGTTGGAAGGAAATCTGGTTACAGAGTGTCCGAGGTTGCGGGGAAACAACGTCGGGACATCAACGACAGGAGCGCAAGGGACGCCACCAATGGGAGGAGTTGCGCAAGTAAATACTCAAGGTCTGTACCAGGTGAAACCACATTTCCTAGGTTTTCCTAACCAGAAAACTCTATCTCCAACATAATATTGTGAAATATGGAAGGGAATTGGTCATCCACTACGTTTATGCCTAATATTACAGAAAGTATTCAAATGTCCCAAATAATGTCTATTGTGAATTATGTGCTTCAAAGACTCATCACACAGATCAGTGCAGAGCCCTGGACAGGTCATCCTACAGAGTAAATGAGGCTTTGAGGGGACGAGGAGGATCAAGAATGTGAGGAGGTAGGACTAGATGGAGAGGACCCTTGAGATGCTACAATTGTGATCAAGAAGGCCATGTAGCGAGGAAATGTATACTACCAAGATGACCATGGTGTTCCCAGTGTAGAGTGAATGCACATTCCATGGAAGATTGTCCCAAAATAATTAAAATGTGGGAAGAAAGAAATAGGAAATGAGGATTCAATTTGGTCAATGCAGAACCAAGATTAGTTGAGACACAACCACTACCTAGTGTGGCCATAATAACCTGAGGAGGGAAGAAAATGAGAGAGGATACAAGAGAGATAGAGCTAGTAAAATTAATCAAACCAACATCCCCAAAGAATTTTTTTGACTCTGAGAAACAAAAGCAATATTTTAAGGAAGCACTAGAAACATTTTAAAAGCTAGAAAGCCATAGAGACTTGCAACAAATGCAACCATTCAAGGAAGAGGGAAAGGCTACACAAACAATAATGCCAGTAGAAGAATGGTTCGGGTTGTTCTTGAGTATTGTAAATGACAAACATATGATGGAGCAGTTAAGAAAAAATTTGGAAGCAGTAGTAGAAGGAGGAATAGAGCACGAGAACCCAATTAACACTAACCTTCCGAAAAGGTATGTGAGGAGAGTAAAAAGAAACAAAAGAAGAACTGGGAAGGATTTCTGGGTAAATGCACAAGTTGCGGGATTTTAGATAAGGGACACAATGTTGGATTTAGGATCAGATGTAAACATACTACCTAGAAAAACATGGGAAGCGTTAGGCAAACCGAAGCTGGCATATTCCACTATACAACTACGGATGGAAAACTAATATTGCATTGTGTCGATGGGAAGGTTAGAAGAAGTTGAAGTAGATGTAGTAGGAGTTAAGACTTATACTGACTTCAAGGTAATCAACATCATGGGATATATAGATCCATATCCAACTTTGTTGGGAATAGATTGGGCATTTGAAAACTATGGAGTTATTGACTTGAAGAAATAGCTAATGACATTTGAAGATGGTGAAGTCAGAGTGATCCAACCATTAGACCCATATTAAAGATCCAGGTATACTAAGACCGCCAGGACCAGCGAGGATGCATAACTCCTATACCAACTTTATCAGATGACATCAGGGAAAAAGGACGACTACATCAACCCCACAACGGAAGGGACAGTTAGTTGGAGAAGTGTTCAAAGATCCGATGTGGGATCCGAGGTGGCGTGGGATGATTGGCAGCAAAGAGGATACGAATTCAACACCAAGAGGTGTGCTATTATTCATGGATTCAATTGGATCAGCACAAAGGTAAGGGGTTACCCCACCATTACTAATATGAAAACTGTTCATACTTTCATTAAGAAATTTGAAGATAATGTGCTAGAGGAGCATAAGGTTACTCTAATGGATGTAGCTTTACAATCTACTTCAGCATGGTGGTGGTTAAACCACTGCAACTTTCTCCGTAGTTGGGAGTAGGTAGTGGAGGCACTGAAAACAAGATTCCAAGCATATTCAGTATTGTAGCTGGAAGAAAGGTACATAGGAACTTTGGATCCCCAAGCTCATATCAAACGCTGTGAACATAGGTTGGAAACAGAGAATTACCAAAAATCCTCGTGGGTACATAATTTTGTACATTCATTGGATATCATCCCACAAGCCTGGTATCTTACAGAGGAAAATAAGAGACAAAAAAGTAGCTGGGAGTCACTAGCAGATATATTTCACAAAGTTTCTCTTTCAAGGAGGATAATGAACATCTTACAGACACTTTGTAGACAATAAAAGGGATTATGGTATCTATCTTGGAACTTGCAGAAGCTAAAGAAACACCTGTTCCAAGATAGATACCCGAGTCTAGTTATCAAGAAGCAGTAGCATGTGGGAAAGTGGATCAAGAAATAGATGACGATGACTTGGAAAACCTCAAGCACTTTTTGTTTGAAGAAAAGGAAGGAGAACACAAAATATAGGAGGAACCTACCACAAAAAGACTGCACCAATTATCCCTTAGAACAAAGAAACATAATATTGGCAGTTAAGAAAAACACAAATTAATGTCTATAGGGGACTATTGGGATGAAGAGGCTACAAAGGAAATTTTTGATTTGATAAAGGAATATGAAGATCTATCCCTTTCTTCTATAGCAGAATTAAAATGTATCAAGGGAGACTTGGGGGAGATGAGGATAGTGTTGAAACTGGATGCCAAACTAGTAAATCATAGACCCTATCACTTGAACCCAAGGGTGAAGGAGAAAGTCAAGACATAAATAGAAAAAATGCTAAATGCAGGATTGATCTTCCTAGTAGAAGAGGCAGAATGGGTTAGTCCAATAGTGATCCAGAACAAAAAGGAAAAGTCAGAGATCAGAGTGTGTGTAGACTACAGAATCTTAAACAATGCATGTATACATGATCCTTTCCCAACACCATTCAATGACGAAGTTCTAGAAAATGTGGCTGGAAACGAAGCATATTCATTCACAGATGGATTCTCTGCGTATCATCATGTCAGAATAGTAGAGAAGGACAAAAGAAAAACCACATTCACCATTGAATGGGGATCTTATGCTTATCACGTAATGCCTTTTGGATTAAAGAATGCACCAAAAATATTGTCAAGAATAGTGATAGCAACATTTAGGGAGTATATCCATAAGTTTCTTGAAGTGTACATGGAAAAATGGACTGTATACAGTTTGTTAAATAACCATGCAAGTCTCCTCCGAATAATGTTTGACCATTGCCAACAACTACAAATTTCGCTGAACGTAAAAAAATACATATTTGCAGTACCATTCGGAACATTGCTGGGTCATGTGGTCTGTAAACAGGGAGTTTACGTAGTCCCGACCAAGGTTGTGGTAATTGTCAACATGTATGCCCCGGAGAATGTTAAACAATTGAGATCATTACTAGGACATATAGGGTATTATAGAAGGTTTATCTACAACTATGCCCGAATCACAGCCCTGCTGGAAAAGTTGTTGCAGAAGACAAAACTATTTGTATGGAATGAAGAATGTAGTGAGGCGCTAGATACTCTAAAAGAAAAACTAGTAAGTGCACCTATTCTAACCCATCCTAACTGGGATAAACAATTCCATGTACATATTGACGCTTCATGCATTGCTTTGGGGTCATGCTAACGCAACCATGAGAAACAAATATAGACCATCCAGTATATTTTGCAAGCAACAAGCTTTCGACTGCAGAAAAGAACTATACAACTATTGAAACAGAAGCTCTGGCAATGGTTTACTCTCTCCAGAAATTCCGCCATTATTTACTTGGAGGTACATTTAATTTTTTTACAAATCACTCTGCATTTAAGTATTTAGTAAATAAACCTCTTCTCGAAGGCAGGATTTGTAGATGGCTTCTATTTGTCCAAGATTTCACATTTGAAGTTGTAATAAAACCAAGAAGACTAAACGTGGGACCTGGTCATCTATCTAGATTGGAATATGGAGAAAATGGGGGGCCGCTTAATGACCAATTGCCATATGCATACCTCTTTCGGATAGAGGCTATCCCAGATTATTTAGAGCAAATAGCAACATACCTGGCTCCAGGACAGTGCCTAGAAGAATATACAACAACTTAGAAAATAATTTTGGTCGTTATAGCATCCGATTACCAACTTATAGCAGGTCAAATATACAAAATGGGTCTAGATAAAGTATTACGAAGATGTGTATCAGACCATGAAAGAACATATATCCTATGCGAATGCCACAATGGAGTTGCGGGAGGACACGTGGGAGAAAAGCCTACCATAAGGAAAATATTACAGGCAGGGCTATGGTGGCCTATAATGCATAGGGATACCAAAGAGTATGTCAAGAAACATGACGTGTGTCAAAGAACAGGGAAACCTTCACACCACGACGAACTGCCATTACAGCCTGTTAGAGCGATGCAGGTATTTGATAAATGGGTCGTTGATTTTGTAGGACCCATTACACTAGTTACACGCCAGATACATAATTATCGCCAGATACATAATTACCGCAACTCAATATATGAATAGGTGGGAAGAAGCGACACTAGTGAAGGATTGTACAATAGACACAACAATCATGTTCATTTTTTAGAACATTATTACCAGATTCGATTGTCTAAGAAGTTTGACAAGTGATCAAGGCACCCACTTTATCAATGCCATAGTGAAATCATTGCTACAAAAATTCATCATAAAACATCATAAAAGAAATCCTTATCACCCTTAGGAAAACAGAATTGTCAAAGCTTTCAATAAAATCATAGAAAATGGCTTAACTAAGATCTGTAACGCAAATCGGGATGACTGGGACAAAATAATACCAGCCACGTTATGGGTGTACAAAACCACTGTAAAACGATTACATAGTCAGACACCATTCCAGCTTGTGTACGAGAAAGAAGCAGTGGTACCAACTAAATTTATTGTCCCTGGTCTACTTATAGCGGAAAAAACACAAATGTCAGAAGCAGAATCCATCACAACACTCCTCAATGAACTATAGGAATTAGAGGAAGCGATATTTTTTGCAAACTTTGACCAATCAGTGGAGAAACAAAGACAAAAATCTTGGCACAACCACCACATCAAATGAAAGACATTCAATATTGGCGGCAAAGTACTACTCTATGATAGCAAGTTTCAGAAATTCCTAGGAAAACTACAAATGCATTGGATGGGACCATTCTACGTCATATAAATCTGCGACTCAGGAGCGGGAAAACTAGCACAACTGGATGGAGAAATATTACCAGATTGGGTGAATGGCACACGCCTGAAACCCTACCATGAATGAGTAAACAAAATTTTCTTTTCAATAACTCTCGCATCCGAGAGGAGTTTGTAGGTTAGAAAGTCAATAACTCTCTCACACACGAGATGAGTAGGTTAGGAAGTCATAAATAAGTCAGTTTCCAAAATAATATAGGAAGCCAAAAAAAATAATGTATAAGTTGCTAACACTTAACCGCCACACTTTTGCGGCATGGGGACCATACTGTAAACAAATGTGGTTGGGGGGCTTGTGGTGATTGTACGACCAAGAATGTTAACCATCACTCAGTCATAATTATCCATCATGTAGGTGTCAGTCTGGAGTGTCAGCCAAATATTCGAAAATATTTTCTGTAATTGGAAACACCACTCTGTAATAAAGTTTCCACATCATGAAAAAATTATTAAGCGTCACGTCTACTCAATTTTCAAAGCCATCGTCAATAGATTCAGAGTCCACCTCATCTGAGTAACTAACCACACGATTGTAGCCATGGAGGGAACTAAGGAAAATTAATTAGTTATTCAGCCGCATCAACGCCTTTCGTGCCAACATTCCTTCTTAATATGGATGGAGAAAGGAAAAATCAAAGTGCTGGAAAATTATGAATTGCAAAGAGAGGAAACTAGTATAATGGTCAGCCATAGTATACCAGGATGATTTCAAAGGTGCAGACCAGAAACACTACTGTTGTATTACAAGAGAAGAGGTATGACGAAGACAGTGATGTCGGTAGCTGAACCAGAACTTGATGAGAGAATTCAAAAGCTAGAGCCACTGATAGGAAGGTATGACAATGAAACTTTGATAGATATAGATTTTATAGATTCTTTCCAATTTCTAGCTTTGAAGAGACAATTATACATTGAAAACTATGTGAAGGAGAGTGGTAGTGAAGCGACCAGAGTTCACCAGGATTTCAAAGGTATTCAGAGGTCAACAATCTCACACTTGAGAATTTTACCGGTGTTCGGTACAACAGGAGCGACTATGCAATGCACGAAGCTCCTTATCAACAGAATTCATAACGGGTCACTCTAGCTCGGAAAATAAATCCAAATTCACGTAGAAGATATCCATAAATTTACAAGGTTATCAGTAGCAGGGAGTGATGTATCTACTGCCTTTCAGAATACTTCTAAAAGAGAAAAGCAGGTAGGAGAATTTGACTGCTATAGGAAGTATGAGACTAGAAGAGGAGGAAATGGGGAAAAAATAGACCTTATCAACGTGCCCAATGTGAAGTTTGCATGTTATTTGGTAGTAGGAAAGACGATGAGGCACTACACAAAGGGGGAGTGTACTCTGAACACCATCTCAGTTGCAGAGAATTGTGTACAAGGAGCACAACTCAATCGGTGTGTCTTTCTGCTGCAAGAGCTCTTTGAAGCTTGCGAGGACAAATTCAAAAGAGCCACAGGGTTTATATACGGCTACTTAATCATGGCATTGGCTATGTGGAAGTGGTGTCCACCAGGGAAGCAACCTCTTGCAGATATAAGTGAAGATCAGCCAATGGCTCTTAGATACACATCGTGGAGAGTTTCAGGGGATCACAACACTAAAGAAATCAATGAAGAGGCATTCAAAGAGTGGTATAGATTGATGCTCGACGTTGTCCAAGAAAAACATAGAATTACTAGAACTTTGCTAGATAAATACTTTCATCAAATATGGTTCGGCATCTCACACGACAATACATGGATTAGACCCCACTGTGTTGTGGCAAACACTTTTTAGAACAAACCATTGAGATTCCAATTGACAGAAAACACTTTCCACATAGAAGGTTCTACTTGGATGGGAGTGGCAGTAGAAATCAAAGAAGGGGAGCACAAGTATTATTTTGACACTATGCTTCCACACCCTCTATTGGGAGAAATTCCAGCAAAAATAGCTCATAGGATATTGCAGTTGCAACTCCGCCGTTGATTCAAATGCTAGATACACAAGTGCAAGATTTCAATAAAGCTATGGTAAGTATTGAAGAAAAATCTGCTACATTTCCATTATTCAATCAATTTCAAACATTCAATTTAGGGTCACCATTGTTGACAACACCAATCCTCACTGCTCTCCCTTCCACCACCTTCCATTCGTAGTCAAATCTGACCATTTCCCTATTTCGGAAAAACAAGGTGACCAAACCACCCATCCCAGGGCCTAAGGGAAAAAGAGTCAGAACTCTAAGATCCCAACAGGTGGTAGAATTAACAGAGGAGGATCCTGTGCAGTAGATAATTACATGAATCCTGATCATAAAGGAACCAAAAACGGGTACTCAAACTTCCCCCATTATACCGCAACCCAACCCTTCATCATCACAAAGCGCACTGGCATCCTCACCACTAACTACTCAAAATTCATCTCCACATACCTCTAATGCTTCCAAGGACCAGTCATCCCACACCGCATCTACTTCCACAACAATTTCTGATGTGATTCCTACAGGCACGGTAATGGCCATCTGTTGTGGAGGTAAATCCTCTCTGCGGACAGAGACGATCCCACTGGCCCTAGAGTGGGTCTAGCAACAATCAAAACACGCAAAGCTATTGATCCCTAGTTACAAAAGATAGAATCGCAATAGATATCTTACCGTGATTCCTTCGCTGCTGTTGTTGAAGAAGAAGTGGCGCTTCCGTTCCTAGCTAGACAGGTCACGATCCGTGAGCATGTTGCATCCAGATACCTGTACACATGCAAAGAAGAGAGACAACATGCAACGTAATATTTCACACTTTATAACTATCGATCAGTCAGAAAGGAATGAATGAAATTGCATTATATAATGGAAAAACGCAATCATGGAACCAATAGCAGAGTCATGTATATTAAGATACGAGAGAACGATTACAACTGGTTCTCTAACGTCGTGATATTCCTTCGACAGGGTTCCAGCAGGACGTGTCTCACAAAGCTCATCAGGGATTTGATAGAACTCTCTCTCTCACAAGGTTCTCCTTAGCTTTGCTCTTGATTGTCACTCAACTATAATTTCCTTCCCAAAAGTTCAGCTAGCTAGCAAATGGAGAGGGCAGACTTTTATAGAGGGAGAAGGAGAGGTTAGGCTCCCTATAATCATGGGGGAGAGTCCTATCTCTTAGGACAGTTCCATGAGAGGTGGAAAACCACTTCCTAAACAGGGAGATTCAGAGGCAAACAACCCAACCCCTTTTTGATGATCCATTTTGAAGTTGTTAGAATCAAACTTCCGCCTTCTATTTTTAAAAAACATTCCTTAATAGGCTTGGCACATGCATAACATAGGGACAGAGCGCCAGCTGGCGCACCCACTAGTGTGCATTTTCCCAATTGGCGCGAGGGATGAACTGGCTACCTGCGCCAATGCCAAAACATGGGTTTTTAGGGTTTTTTAGAGGAAATGTTCTTGAGGAGAACTCTTGCCCTTATGTAGAAGGATGGCATCAAGGTGTTTTCAAGAAATTTCACTGTTCACAGGTCATGGGAATAGTCCTCCAATGTACGGGACAAGGGATTGCAGGGACGGTGACAAAATACTGTGTAACAAATGCCCCCTAAAGCATGAGGTATGAGAGATAGGGAGCGGTGAAATGCTTTATGAGAATGCATTCAACTGAAAACACTGCCGTCAGAAGACCTGCGAATACAAATACAACTAATTTCTCTGATACATGATAGTGGTATGGGTGCAGCCATCCATAAAAAGTACTGACACAATGAAATCCAAGGTATGGACGCAGCCATCCAGCAAATAAGGATCAATAAGTAGACTCAGGTATGGTCGCATACATCCAATCCAAAGAGTCATGTAATAAATCATAATAATCCACAAAGAAACCACAGCCTGGATGTTTATCAGACAAAATCCAGGGTCTTGCGCTCCATCTAAACCCGAAAAAACTACAAGTTCGAGCATGCGAATATGTGAGCTGAAGTTGAACATGCAAGACCATCATCTGATTACCAACCAATAATGAAAGTTGTTAACAGACGCGAGAGAGACCACCAATAATGACGATGGTTCTCAAGGTACAAGAGGTATAATCCATGAAATGTGAACAGTGAGCTGGCGTCGAACACTCGCAGAATCATCCGATCGAAGGCCAATAATGAAAACCTCGCGTCGAATGCGAAGAACCTGCCATTGAGGCATGCAGGCTCCAAGGTACCTGAAGGGAGTCTCTAGATCAGCTTCCTGGATAATGAGATGAAGTCGACAGGAAGTGAACCTGATCGAAGGTGGGCCATGATGTTTCCGACATCATCGACACGAGATAGAGGGATACAATGTTTTTGAATCAAGACTAACAGAGAATCAGAGGGAGGTTGAAAAATGCAGAGGCCAACTTCTCTTGAACATATCGGCGGCACGACATTGGATTTGGCAGTATTTGACATCAAAGGATCTAAGGTCATGGTGACGTGGCAAAGATAAGATGAGCAGTCAAAAGAGATTACCCAAACCCATGGAGGCAAGTAGAGAACGAGATGAGATGTTCCCAACCCGACACGAATGCAAACAAGTGCCATGTTCAAGAGAGACATACTGCCAACACGACTATAATACTCGTTACATTTTCCCCCACCATTTCTGGCGAGTGCCCCAATTATTTTTGGAAACAAGCTTGAAGGGGATAGCATGTGCTTGCGATATAAGTTTTTCCTTCGGACAAATCCAATCTAGTACATTTTATGAGCCCTAGGAAGGAGGAACTTGAGTAACGTCATTACGACGAAGTCCGATGTCATCAGTTTTTAACGAGTCTAACAAAGGGAGAACTCGGTGTCTTTTCATGTTTAGAGAGTTTGAAAAGACAACAAAAAAGAAAACTCCAGCAGTCCCTTTTCGTAGATAGTCCCATAGATCCGAAAAGGTAGAAAACTATGTCTGAGAGAACCTCCTAGTCGCGATAGGCTAGGGTATTCCTTTTTCGTAAATAATCCATCCCAACCCGAAAAAGGGGTAAACGTATACTGGATAGATGTTGTTTCGCAGCCAATTTAACGAGCTCAAAACAACAAGCGACTCGGCAATATTTTCAGTTTTAGAGAGTCAGAAAAGAGCTGAAATGTGACTCCAGTAGTTAGGTCCCCAGTGGAGTCGCCAAATTGTTTTGGAGGTAAATCCCCTCTGTGGATAGAGGCGATCCCACTAGCCCTAGAGTGGATCTATAAACAATAGAAACACACAAAGCTAGTGATCCCTAGTTACAAAAGACAGAATCGCGATAGATCACTTACCGTGATTCCTTCGCTGCTATTGTTGAAGAAGAAGTGGCACTTCTGTTCCTAGTTGGACAGGTCATGATCCATGAGCTTGTTGCATCTAGATACTTGTACACATGCAAAGAAGAGAGACAGCATGCAACGTAATATTTCACACTTTATAACTATCGATCAGTCAGAGAGGAATGAATGAAATTGCATTATATAATGGAAAAACGCAATCATGGAACCAATAACAGAGTCATGTATATTAAGATACAAGAGAACGATTACAACCGGTGCTCTGACATCATGATCTTCCTTCGACAAGGTCACAGTGGGACATGTCTCACAAAGCTCGTCAGGGATTTGACAGAACTCTCTCTCTCACAGGGTTCTCCTTAGCTCTGCTCTTGATTGCCACTTAGCTATAATTTCCTTCCCAAAAGTTCAGCTAGCTAGCAAATGGAGAGGGCAGGCTTTTATAGAGGGAGAAGGAGAGGTTAGGCTCCCTATAATCATGGGGGAGAGTCCTATCCCTTAGGAAGGTTCCATGAGAGGTGGAAAACCACTTCCTAAACAGAGAGATTCAGAGGCAAACAACCCAACCCCTTTTTGATGGTCCGTTCTGAAGTTGTTAGAATCAAACTTCCGCCTTCTATTGTTTAAAAACATTCCTTAATAGGCTTGGCGTGGGCATAACACAAGGACAGAGTGCCAGATGGTGCGCCCACTAGTGTGCATTTCCCCATTGGCGCGAGGGATGAACTGGCTACCCGCGCCAATGCCAAAACATGGGTTTTTAGGGTTTTTCAAAGGAAATGTTCTTGAGGAGAACTCTTTCCCTTATGCAGAAGGATTCCATCAAGGTGTTTTCAAGACATTTCACTGTTCACAGGTCATGGGAATAGTCCTCCAATGTACGGGACAAGGGATTGCAGGGACGGTGACAAAATACTGTGTAACAGATGCCCCCTAAAGCATGAGATCCGAGAGAGAGGGAGGGGTGAAATGCTTTATGAGAACACATTCAACTAAAAACACTGCCGTCAAAAGACCTGCGAATACAAATAGAACTGATTTCTCTGATACATGATATGTGGTATGGGTGCAGCCATCCATAAAAAGTACTGACACAATGAGATCCAAGGTATGAACGCAACCATTCAACAAATAAGGATCAACAAGTAGACTCATGTATGGTCGCAACCATCCAATCAAACGAGTCATGTAATAAATCATAATAATCCACAAAGAAACCAAAGTCTAGATGTTTATCATACAAAATCCATGGTCTTGCACTCCATCTCGACCCGAACAAAGTACAAGTCACAATTTTTTGGGCCAAAAGGCTAAACACACTCTGTCTACTTAATTCTTTAACTATCATGCTTTTAATCATGTATCTAATCATGACCTAATTATGCTTGTAAATGCACTATTTTGCAGCAAGGAGGAGAAGGCGCTAAGGTGGATTAGGAAGGTTGTGAACTCATGGATGTAGGGATGAAGGTGGCTTGATTGTTTTGTTAGGTCTAGATGAGTTGGATGATGGTTTTTGGGCTTAAGGAGAGGCCCACTGGTGCTGCTACTGGTTCTGCTACAGGTTTCCTGTAGTGCTACAGGAAAGTCCTAAATTGCTATAGGAAATAGTCCGAGGGAAATTCGAGGCCAAAAATGATGAAGAAAAGTGTAGGGGGGTTGGAATGAAGGTGTACTTGGATGAATGGAAGGTGGCCAACCCCTTGGCCAAGCTTATAACCTCTTGAGAAGCCCGTATTTCACTTCTAGGGTTTCTCACAGTGTGAAGGTGAAAATCTCAAAAACAAGGCTCAAGGTGATTTGATGGAAAGAAGGATGATGATGGATGAGAAATAAAGCTAAGGGTGCTGGTGAAGTTCTCCTTTGTTGTGCTACTTGAACCTTCAATAAAACTACCTGTATATGCAACAAATATTGGCTAAATACATGATGAAGGAAATGGAAAAGATAAGTTGAATTTGGAAAATAAACCTACTTAAGCATTCAAATCAAAATATAACTCAGTATTCTAGAGATGTTCATGACAATAAAACAACCTAACTATTTGTTCCAAGAAATCATAAACTAAAGAGCAAATTTGTGCCTGTGGTGAAGATCTTCCCTCCTCAAGCTCCAATGAAAGAGATGAGAGAGGGATGCTTGACACACAACTTTTTGAGTTTGTAAGCTATTCTACCAACATTTATTTAGCTTAAATACAACAAATACAAATGTAAGAAAACTAAAAACAGTAAATTGAAATGTAAGCAAACTAGCTAAAACCCATAAAGCATACTAGCTACAATGACATAAAAATAAGCATGAATATGTACGAGAGATTAAGGCCAATGGATTGGGTCCTAACCCACAAGCCTAGCCCTTTGAAACTAAATCAGTGAAGGACAATCTGAATACTCATCTTATTGTAGAAAAGACTCTCATTACATAATAATAAAATTCTCAAAAACCTACTACAAGATCTAAGAGTCTATAAACTTCCTCAGATTTCGAATTCTAATGAGCTCTTTCTCTGCCTTATTTAACCTAGAGGGTAGCTACCAATATATCCCTAAAAATTAGGTGATGTGTCCTATTTGACTGTAAGAGAAGTGGAGCTTTAGTGTACTTGATCTTCGACTTGCTTGGCTGCCTTTGATTTCGAGTTGTTGGAGGGAATCTAGAGGATCCCTTGGCTGCCTTTGGGAGTTAAGGAGGTGGAAAATCCTCCTAGAATCTCTCCTTGCTATATACTCCGAGCTTTAATTGCAAAATCTTCATCAAAAGTGCAATATCTTCATGATTATCCTGCATTTAACCCATATAAGGCATTCGAAGTATGAAAAGCCTTAATCACCATCTACACTAGCAACATACAACCATAGTATAAACAAATGTGAGAAAGAGAGACTTAATAAGGATAAAAAGGTGAAAATTAACCCCTCCAATTATACCTAATGATGGAGCTCATCATCACCCCCCTACCAAATGGTTGCTCATCATGTGAGAAACTTAGTCCTCCTTATACATCTTTTTCAAAGATTTAGTGGAACCTTTGAATTCTAAAGGGAGAAGTGTGGAAGTCCATTTAGGAGGGTAAAAACCATCATTATTTTCTGCTTCATACCATTATTTGTTTTTCTCATCTTGGTCTTTCCCATCACTAAGTCCCAGCAGCAAAGGTGGGCTGGGTTTCAAACCAAGCCAATGAATCTTCATTAGGAGAATTTTGAGGTCTAAAATGGGCCTCCTAAGAAAAATGTACAACAAAAATAAACTTTATAAGAACCAATAAGATTTAATATGATGATGTCAACCATGGGAGATGATTCACCATTTTTGGAGTAAAAAAGTAAAAAGATAAAAAAATAAAAAAATAATAAAACTACTTTTTCAACTCGTATTTTCAACTTATCTCCCTAAGGTTTTACTCAAATTTTGAGTGGGAGTACTCGTTGGATGTAAAATTTAATTCTTCATCCAAGGAGTACCCATGTTGCATACATTTGATGGACTCTGCTACATGAAAATTGATAAATGCATGAAAAAACGTTATTGTAATCACGTTTTTCATGTATTTCTCATTTTTCGTGTAGAAGGGTCCATTGAAAGTATGCAACATGGGTACTCCTTAAATGATGAATCAAATTATGCATCCAACAAGTGGTCCCACTCGAAATTTGAGTAAACCCATAGGGAAATAAGTTGAAAATACGAGTTCAAAAAGTAATTTTTTCTTTTTTTTCCTCTAAAATTTGATGACGTTATGTAATATTATTTTATTATTTTCACTATTATTTTATAATTTACTTAGGAGGCCCATTTTATACCTCAAAATTCCTCTAATGCCTAGCCTGCATGGCCCTCTTGTATAGTGGTTCCATTTCTAGAGCACTTCTCAATCTCTCTGGTGTGTGGTATTCCATGTTTCCGAGATTGTGAGGGAGGCCATTCTATCTACTTTGACTAGCCATTATGCATTAAGCTCCCAACAACCTAGAAACATCATCAAAATGGGCCATGGCTTGTGCTTGTGTGATGAGGTACTTTTCTACAAGTGCAACATCCTTTTCTATCTTGATATGGTTGTTGATGACTACCCTAGGGTTGAATAGTTCTGCCCTAATGTGTAGAGGCTCCTTATTTTCTCTCCTCATTACCATCCTTACTTCTTGTGATCTTGCTTCCTCATTAACCATTCAAGAGGCTAATGCCATTAACTGCATGTCTCCCATTCTAGGGTTAGGGTCCCAAATGTTCAAGTCTTTCAACACAAGATTGTGCATGTAGAATTCTGCCATGTTTGCCTTCTCTGCCATGCTTGACTGGTTGCAAAAGTCAATGAATTTTCTGCAGTTCTAAAAAGGTAAGGACCCATGAGAGGCTAGTGTACTGATTTGAAATAGGAACCATTGTTCTTTGAGGTAGACTTCATAGGAGTATGATGGGTATCTATGTTGAATGGCCTCCATGCACAAATCTACCATGGTGGCCATTTGTTTGTCTTTTTGCTGAAGCTGATATTGCAATCTTGCATTCTCTTCCTGGGCTTCCTGAAGCTACTCTTTCAACATGGATTCTCTAAGCCTAACATCAGAAAAATCCCTACCAAACTTAGTGATTTTTTCCTCCATAGAGGATTGGACTTGTAGATTATCAACTAGATTTACCCAATCATATATGCGTGCACAATGTATTTCATGTTTCATTTCTAAAAACATATGTTCATGATCCTAAGAATATTATTAATTGGAAATAAGTCCATGTAAACAATGAATTTGAAATGATTATATATGTTTTTATTTCTTTGATAAATATTAGAAACTAATGGTTGTGAATGTAGGTCAAGTCAAACAGAGAATTCCTAGTTGAGCCTCTATGGATACTAAACCAGAGAGAGACTATGCTACGGAAGCGAGTAGTCACCCTGGTTAAACTGCAGTGGAAAAACTTCAGCCCAGAATAAGCTACTAAGGAAGATGAATTTTTTATGTGTAAGGCATACCAAAATTTATTTTAGGACTATGGAAACAACGAGGACATTGTTTTTTTTTAGAGGGGGAAGATGTAATAACCCCAGTGACTTGTAAATATTTCATTTACCTTCTTGGGAATTTACTTTTATGGAAAGTGGGCCTTGTTAAGGGAAAGGTATGAATGTGTGATGTAAATCAATTTTTTTCTTTCTTTTCTAATTTTATATTAATTAAATGTTGCATTTGGCCAGATATGTAAATTATAGTGGGTAAAAGATTCTAGTGGAAAGTTTCACATTCAGATAGTTAATAAAAATAGGTAGGGAGAGCCTAAGAAGGGAAAAATGGGATAGGTAGTTATCTACCCAGATTCCTTCCTCCCAAAGATATATTATCTCAATTTTGGAAAAGGTTAGCTATGAGGATGAGAGGGTAAAAGCTTGAGGAAACCTTGCGAACTTGGATACCAGTAGGAGGGGGCCCAAGTAATTTAGTAGTTGTTGTGCTACATTCCTCAAGGACTGGACGTTGTATTGAGGAGGGAAGGATGCTTCCAAGAGCAATCATATGTGGACCTAAAAGGGTATTTGTTATGAAAAAGATGCTCTAAGTGTGAAATTGGCTCGGGGCAAGTTTTGGTAGAGGTACAAGTTCCCATTGGTTGGGTGGAGCATCTTTATGTTTGCTATGGTTTTGTGGTAGGCCGAGTGATTTATTCAAATAAGTGAACAAATGGTCTACATGTATTTATGTTTTATAATTTATGAATCATTTTTCACGTCTGTGGTTATTCAAATGTATTTATGTTATGCAATTTTCAAATTATGAAAACAAAAGATAGGATTCAAACTCTTATTTGGTTTAGGTTAGTTACCCAGGTGTTGTGGTAAAACACAACCCCCCCATTTTTGACTTATATACTTCAAATAATGGGGACCCTTTCTACAAAATTTTTGGCTAAACAAATTTTAGAATTTTGATTAAGTTAATTATTTTGTAATTTTTCATTTTTATCAGATTTCTATTTTGATTCTTTCATTGAATATGGTTTTTCATAAGCTTTCCAACGATACATGTTTCACTTCATTTAGTCAAACGGTTTGTAAATGGCACTCCTTTGAAGTTTTATTATTTTCTCGCTTGGGTTAAAAATGTATAAATGTACCAATATTTCAATTCTCATAGTTAAAATAGTAATTTATTGTAAATATTAAACTTTTAATTTATTTTTACTATTTTCACCTTTTCCCCCAATATCCAAAATTTTTATTTTTTAGTTAACTTATTCATTTTAATGATTATAGCTCTGCCCACCCACCGAACAGTCATGTTATATCACATTAACCTTACCACATTATACATTACAAACTGCTGCTTAAAAATTATTGGTAGAACCCCTTACCTTTTCGCATATCGGCCATCGTAGAAATATTCACCGCATTCATATGCTATCTTTCTGAAAAGCCAATGCGATATTATATGGGACCCACCACATCACTCACATCGCATATCTTATTGTTTTATTGTGAAAACATTTACCGCTAACCGTTTCTAATTGCAATTTGCAATAAAACTTTAACTTTGCGATTTGCAATTTGGTCCCCGCCTGCCACGTTCCCTGCCTACCGCTCTTTCACTCCCATTGCGCATCGCATATCTTACTTTTCATTGCTGAACATTCATCGCTACCCATCTCCAAGTACGATTTGTGATAAGTTTTGACTTTGCGATTGCGATTGGCTTCACCTCTACCAACCACGTCACTTTATTTTACCGACAGTCCCTCCTCTATTACTCCTTTATCACTCCATACTCCCCTCCACTCCTCCTCTCTCTCTCATGTGGTGTGCATTTTTTATATTTTTTGAATTATTAATTAAAATAAATTATATTATATAATATTATAATTAATATTATATTTTAATTATAATATTTTTATGATAATTTTAATATAATTTAAATTATAATATTAATATAAATTTTTAATATTTTAATTAATCAATAAATCAAATTTTTTTTTTTATTAATTAGTTTAATCGTATTTTTCAATTAGTTTTTATTAAAATTAAAAATGTAATTAAAAATTAATTAATAGATAATTATAACTCAATTTAGAATTAGATCATAACTAAATTAGATGAATAATATAATTACAATTAATTATAATTAATTAATTACAAATCATAATCTAATTTAGGATTAGAATTTAATTTAAAAATTTGATTTTTAGCCCAAGTTTAATATATCAACTTTAGAGGCTCATAAATGGAGCTTTACTTGGCCAAATGAGGCCCAGGATAGCTCATTGGAAAGATAAAATGATGGAGATTATTCCTGAAGAGGTTTCATTTTCAGATTTGATCATTTATTGGGTCTAAAATTAAGCAAAATATCAAGCTCTGAATTTTTAAACAAAACTAATTTTCTGAGTTTTATTTTTTGCATTTTAACTTGCCACAACTTATTATGAGTGCAAATCCATTCGCATATATTCTCATTGGCCAATTATATCAGCAAAAAAATCAAAAGAAAACTTAGATATCATTTTCAATTATTTATTTAATTAAGTTTTAATTGGATTTATTTTAATTTCTAGATTTGACATTTTGATTTTATTTTTGCATTTTATTTTGTTTTTGATTTGTTTTTGTAGAAAAAAGTTGAAGAGATGAATAGAAGAAAATATCAATCAATGAGAAGGTTTCAGCAATTGAATAATATCATTTGAATCAATGAAAATTAATTGAGCAAAACCACTCTTTAATCAAACTTTCTTATGAAGAATTTCTCTGTAAAAATTATAAATAGAAAATTGCAAAATGTAATAGGGGCTTCTCTCCTCTGCAATTATGGAATTATTTATGGCACTAGTGTCTGGAGGATTTAAAGGTGTAGGGTGAGAGGAGAGGATTCTCAGATCTTGAGATTATTGAGGTTTTTCTTTTACATTCTGAGTTATGTATAATAAACATAGTCTTGCATTACTGTAGCTCTTATTTTGAAAGAAGAAGTTCAGACATTGTAAAATACTGTTAGAAACTAAAGTTTGAGAAATGGACTTAGTAAATTGGTATTTATAATACTATTATTTTAAATGCTGATTTCATTTTATGATAACATGAATATGTCAATTTATTTGCATACTTGTGCACTTTTGTTGGTATGAGTAATTTAATTCAATTTATGTTATTATTTTTCTTTACTCTTATGGGCTGATTTCTAATTTCTGAGTAACTATTTACTCAGAAATCTGTCTTATAAAATTGATTTATTGAATAGTGATATGTTGTGAACTATTTCTGCATGTTATTGTTTAATTATTCAAGTTACTGATTAAATAATCAATATCATTTTGAGAACTACTTCCTGACTGTTGTTGATTGATTATTTCAATTAAAAGGTCTCTAGATAGAATGTGTTTGGTATTCACAATATTAGTTAATTGCACTACTTTGTTAGCTTGATATTCATTTAAAACAAACATATTTAAATCTCAATTATTTAAAACATCTTTCTCTCACTTGCGATAGATCTATATCTGCCTAATTGAGATAGGATTAATATAGTTTTTTTTCTAGCATTTTAAAATAATATTGCATTTAGATTAAATTCTATATCCTTAAAAAGTCCTCTTCCCAAAGAGGTAAAACTTTAGTTGTGGCCTGGCTAAGCCCAAATTAGCTTAAGGATCACCCTTTTGTCCGATCAACAAGAGAAATGATTTGATGTCTCTTTCTCATTAGTAGACAAAAGTCATATTTTAAGCCAATGGAGATTGAGAGAAGGTAACTGGACCTAGTTAAACCAGTAGGAGCCACCATTCCAAACGAAAAATGAACTGTTTTAAGGTCCGGACCGGGTGGTCATCCCCCATGTTGTTGCAACGAATTTTGAGGCTTCAACATTTTGGTGATAGAAAGAGAGCTTGAGACTTGTTTTTCTTTGGAGTCTTTATATTCTAACATTTCATTTTTATTACAATTACTCTAAACCTTTCAATTTGGAGTTGTATTTCTGGACGAGCATCTTTCAATACTCCACCATAAATAGTAAGACTCTTGTCTTTGGTAAAATTTAAAGGTAAGAGGAATAATTCTACATTTAATAACACTTTACAATTCATTAAAAAAATTTCAAATTCTACTTTTCATGAAATTGATGAAGGTATTTTATGCAGGATTTTTACTCTTACATTCTTGGCAAAACCCAAAAACTAGTGTAAATCACTTCTAGTTGTCTCAATCCACACTTGGGAACAATTTATTACAATATTACTTTGTAAAATTTATGGATATATCTACAAACAAGTATGTGACGATTTTGAAGATTTACGAAGGTTTGAAGGTGAGTCTTTAATTGATTTTACCATAAGGTTTCATTTAAATGGTTTAAAATTTAAAATTAAAGATAAACTTTTGAAAGAAGAATTATTAGATTGGGTTGAACATATTTTTTCTCTTCCTTCCATTCATAATCAATGTGAAATTATTTCAAATTTTGATCAATCTCCTACTAATTTCATTGACGTAAGTAGGAATTCCAAAATGGAGGTACAAACAAATGATGATGAAATGGCCTCTATTTTATATAATCAATTCCTTCAATTTCTGCACATTTCTTAAAATATTGAAAAAGATCAAGGTGCACCTTCACATGTCCATGAATCTAGTCACGAAGTTTGGAAAATTTTACTGATCATTTGCAAGAAAATATTAGCAGCAATATTGAAGAAGATACCGCTTTGAAATCTGAAAATAAGCATGAGTTAGAATCAGAAAATCAGAACATAATTCATCAAGTACCAGCAACGATTAAAATTTCCAATAATATGCAATCTGCTATACAAAATTTTGAATTCTCTTATGATGAACAGATTCCAAATTCGGAACAACAAAGAAACATTCTTCAAGAAAGCGTAAGTAGCCAAGAAAATAATCCTAAATCTGAAATTTTCAATGAAGAAAATGCACAAGAGTTTTCAAATAGAGACATTTTCAAATACATTATTTCAGATTCGTATTTTTGTCTTTATCCTGACAATTTTTCTAATAGCAATTTAACCTCTTTTCACATTAAAGATATTTCAGAAAATGAAGAGGTTGATATAAATAAATTTTCAATTAGTTTAATCAGAATAGAGAATTAATTAATGATCATTATTCTGGCATTAATGAACATGAGCTTAATATTCTTTCTTGTTTCGATACATTGAATAAGATTAAAGGGAATTCTAATGAATGTTTTGAGGTAATTTATGATAGCTACTTTGACATTGAGGATATTGATTTGTCTTCTTTACAATTAAATCCTCATAATCAAAGTCTAATCACATGTGAAAATGAAGAACAATCTAGTTTAGAAATTGTTAGAAATAGTTCTCATTTTCAAACAAATAATCATACTTATGATTTCAGCATTCAAGAAACCATTCCAATCTATGATTTATATGATGATCAAGTTCACATTCTTATTCAGAGAAATGTCCTTCTCTCTAATTCACAAGTGGGTATCAACAAACATTCTAATTGCATTATTCTGCCCAATTCTTGTGAAGAGGAAATTACTTTAAGTCTTTACCAATTGTGTTGTAAAAACAATTGTAACACTAGTGTAAACTATGATTCAATTTTGTTATTATTTCAATATTTAATTTTAACTTCAGATTTATTTTCTGTTTTTAGTCTTATATTTTTAGATACTTTGTGCTGGCATATTGAGAAGCTCAACATTGAACACTCAATTGAAGCATTACCTCAAGGAAAAAATAAAGATTCAAATTATAAATGTGAACATTGAAAATTATTAAATTTTCAATTTTAATTGATGTTCATTCCTTATCAATTACTTCTTACTTCTCAAGAGAAGTGCAAAAAAGAGAGTGTATTTTCACTTTATGACCAGCAATCTAATTCAATTAATAATCTTTTGTTGGATTTATCAGACTTCCATCCATTTTTCATTGATAAATTTGAAAGACATTTGGAAAATTTTCCTTCACAGAAAATCATTAATAATTTAACACTTAATCATAACACTAATAAAATCACACAGGCCATTGTTTCTGAAATACCATTTTTACAACCTGGCTTGTCATCTTCTTTTTTGAACCTCTCTAACTCAATAATGGAAATCCATCCAGATTTCTATGATCCAATTGAAATTCAGTTGTAAAGGACATTTCAAGAGAAGATAAGGGTAAATAAGCTACTAACAATAAATATATATTATGCTTTCAGTTTTAGTTTTCTTAGATTAATTATATTTGCATTTTTACTAATATTTGACATGTACATACATGCAGGAATTAAAATTCTTACATGGTTATATTGGAAGTATGACTATACCTAGTCATGTTTCCTTCATTAAGTTATAAATAATAATAGATTAATTTTCTTTTCTGTTTGCATGTATTTCATTATTTCAGATTTTCAATAAAACAAGTCATGAATCCAATTTATTTTTGGCATTCTATTTCAATTATAGAAAAGCAACCTAGAGCATTTTAGAAGCTCTTGAATTATCTGATCATACATATCTGTCAAGACTTCAACTTTCTTGTTTTTCAAAATTCATAACATTAATCATACATGAAGAAATTCCAAGAATTTTCTACTACTTGATAATTTTTGATTTACAAGTAATTCTAAGAACTCATTTTTACCACTCTTGTCTTCTGATTTAATTTTGGAAAGGATGAAATTTGAAAAAAATCATTACTTAGCATTTTAGATTAAAATAAGAAGGTGGTGTTGAACTTATGCCAATTTTGAGAAAATTTCCAGGAGAATTTGAAGATTCATGAGGTAAACTTACAATCAAAATTCTTCGAGGTATGTGCTTACAGGTTCATCATCATCTATTGTTTATTTTTCTTTCAAAGGTTGTTTCTTATTTCTATTTTGTTTTGTATGCAAATATTCATTAACTTGATTATGTATATTTGAGATAAGAAAGCAGCCAACTCTTGTTTCCAAAATCTGCAACATGTTCAGGGAACTATTTATTATTTCATTTGAATTTAAAGGATATCTAAATTTTACTTATATTGAAATCCTGATAAGTCTTAATAAATTGTTGAAATAATCATATCAGATCATTTTATTTCACAACTCTCTTTACAAGAAAGTTTTGATAAAATTAATTTTCAATAAAAAATTTCGACATTTAATTACATTATTAAGGGTTGTTTACTTTAAAGCAAAATTAAATCACTCATTTTATTTTTTGAAATGAATATTTTAAGAAATCATTGACCCCACATACGGTTCATTATATGTCGCAAATCACATATCGGAAGCTTTAAAATGAACATACACTAAATATATCTGTTCTCCCGATATTCTCATTCCCTCCAAACTTTGATGATCTCTCCGTATGATATCACATTATATGTATCACAACATTTTATCAGAGGTAACTCTTAATAATTCCCGATAGGAAACCTTCGATACATATATTCTGAATCAATTTCATTCTCGCTCATTTTCTGATAAAATGACTTTGCCAAAATTGTGATGTTCATATAACCCAGAACTGATATGACATTTAAATCCTCTTTATATACAGATATCACGTCCATTTATAAATTGCAAATTCGATAGGGGCATATATTTAAAAGTTCCGATGTCCCGGATCTGATATGAAATTATAATTCATATAATAAAAATATCAGGTCGGTTCTTTATTGCACATAAGTGCATCAACAAAATTACATTTCTCATATCGGCAATTTTAGTGGTTATTGTTAAAAACCTCACTCGGTTTCGATGTGATAAATGACAAGGTAAGGAGATTGCGATGTGATGATACACATATCACATATCGCACGATATAAGTAATATTATTAAATGATAAAAGTTGCAATGAGCGATGTGGAGTTCGCTGCGATTGCGAAATCGCAAAATCGCAAAATTGAAAAAGAGTTAAGTTTTGAAATCTGCTGGAAGGTAAATTATAAAATATGTGAAGTGAAACCATGCGTGATTGGTCACCGTTTGTGTGGGCCGCAAAACCAAAACTCCACGCATATATTTTGATATTTTCATTCACGTTGCATCAATCATTTACCACATTTTCATTATTGCAAGAATTATATCGGTGTTTTATTTCATTCACAAGCCTTAATCTTCCAATATGACTATTCTTTATTATCACATTTATCCCTTCGCAGTTTCCCATCGCACATGCTCATCACGCGACATTGGCATCACAATAATTATATCGCATTGCTAACTCAAATTAAGTTGTCTTAAAGAAATTTTGATGCGATAAACTTCGATATTCGACTTTCCATCATTATCTTTTAAATTATTATGGAAAGAGTTTCCATTATTATCCTTTAAATTTAAACTTAAATATTCGACTTTCCATCATTATCCTTTAAATTATTATGGAAAGACTTTCCCATTGGCTATCCTTTAAATTTAAACCTTTCACACCTCTACTAGATTTGTTTTTTAAGTTCATTTTCTTTTGCCCTATGAGATTCTTAAGAGGAGCAGTAATGATGCTCTTTGAATCAGCTATACCTGGAAGTTTCTAAACTTCTAGTCTATATCTTTAAAGCATTACTTTTATTAGAAAATAATTAAGATACTTTTATGCAGGTTTTGCCTTGAAAAAAAGAATTTGCAATAGACAGAAACTTCTCATTCAGCATATTATCTATCATAACTGCTATTCACCTTCTACATTTTGAGAGCCTTATTTTTATATAACTTTGTAAGAATTTTTTTTTTTAAATATCAACACATGAATGAACGTACATATACTTATTTTATTTTATAATCCTTTGTTGAGAAATTCATATAAGCGATCTTGTTAGAGTTTAGCTTTTAAATTTTGTTTTTTTTTTAATTTTTTCTTTATTTATTTTTTATTTGCTGATTTCTTTTCTTATTTTAGTTTAGGAATTATTTTCCTTTTGTTTTCAGTTTTGATTTGATTTTAGTGAATTTGTCATGATTTATGTGAAAGGAATTTTTCTTATCTTATAGTTGTTGACATACATGAAAACTCTTTTACTCTATCCATTTAAGTGAATTTCATTTATCATTAAAGACATATCTTTATGGAACCATAAAGTCATATTTCTTTAAAATATTTTTCGTGAAGGAACACACATCCTTTCTAAGTGATCAAGTTTAATTTTTCAAGGAAGGAAATGATTTGAGTTTAATTCAATGAATCCCTCCTACCCCTCCACATAAAAATCCTCTAATTGATAGTTGCGGGGAAAGAATTTGGAGCAAACATTATGAAAGCACTATGTCCATTAAACATAAAATTTCTATTACCATCCCACCTCTTTCACTCAAATACATCATAAATAAAAAGCTTGCAAATGCGCTTATCAAAAGAGTGATAAAAAGAGGAAGCATGGGAAATACAAGTAAACTCGTCGGGGCTATGGACGCTCGCTAGCAGCGAGACTAGGCTTGTATGGGATAAAAGACAACTTCGCTGGGGTACTATTCAGGTTTGATGGCAGCAAAGCGATGTTAGAGACAATCATAAAATGGATATGTGCTTTATCAAAAACTCCTATCTCTACCTTCTATTTTTCACATGAGGAAAATTAAAAAAAAAACAAATTTCCCCAAATTTGGATACATCACTTTTACTCAAGTATGTTTTAAGTACTTAACTTTACAAACTCATATTTCTTAATCTATTTATGTGGGACCTATAGAAATGATTTATTGTTAGACGATGTCATGATTTCTATTATTTTTAACCTTTAGGTAAATTTAAGTTCATTATCTTTAATTAGTGATAACTGGTTTTTCTCCCACATGTCGCCATTGTTGTGGTAAAACATAACTCCCCCATTTTTTACTTATGCACTTCAAATAATGAGGACTCTTTCCACAATTTTTTTGGCTAAACACCTTTTAAGATTTTGATTAAGTTAATTATTTTGTAATTTTGTAATTTTTCATTTTTATCGGATTTCTATTTTGATTGTTTCATTGAATCTAATTTTTCATAAGCTTTCCAACGATACATGTTTCACTTCATTTGGTCAAACGGTTTGTAAATTGCACTCTTTTGAAGTTTTGATTATTTTATCGCTTAGGTTAAAAATGTATAAATGTACCAATATTTCAATTCTCATAGTTAAAATAGTCATTTATTGTAAATATTAAACTTTTAGTTCGTTTTTACTATTTTCACATTTTTCCCCAATATCCAAACTTTTTATTTTTTAGTTAATTTATTCATTTTAATGATTATAGCTCCACCCACCCACCGATAATTCATGTTACATAAAATTAACCTTACCACATTATACATTACAAATCGCCGCTTAAAACCTATTGGTAGAACCCCTTACCTTTTCGCATATCGGTCATCGCAGAAATCTTCACCACATTCATATGTTATCTTTCCGAAAAGCCGATGCGATATTATATGGGACCCGCCACATCACTCACATCGCATATCTTATTGTTTTATTAGGAAAACATTTACCGCTAACTGTTTCTAACTGCAATTTGCGATTTGCAATTTGGTCCCTTCCCGCCACGTTAGTTGCCTACCGCTCTTTTACTCCCATTGCGCATCGCATATCTTACTTTTTATTGCCGAACATTCTTCGCTACCCATCTCCAAGTACGGTTTGCGATAAGTTTTGACTTTGCGATTGCGATTGGCCTCACCTCTACCGACCACGTCACTTTTATTTACTGACAGTCCCTTCTCTATTACTCCCTTATCACTCTATACTCTCCCTCCACTCCTCTTTGTCTCATGTGGTGTGCATTTTTTATATTTTTTGAATTATTAATTAAAATAAATTATGTTATATAATATTATAATTAATTATATTTTAATTATAATTTTAATATAATTTAAATTATAATATTAATATAATATTTTAATATTTTAATTAATCAATAAATCAATTTTTTTTATTAATTAGTTTAATTGTATTTTTCAATTAGTTTTTATTAAAATTAATAATGTAATTATAAATTATTTAATAGATAATTATAACTCAATTTAGAATTAGATTATAACTAAATTAGATGAATAATATAATTGCAATTAATTAGAATTAATTAATTACAAATCATAATATACTTTAGGATTAGAATTTAATTTAAATTTTTGATTTTTAGCCAAAGTAACAAAAAATTCAGATTTTTGGCAATTTTAATATACCAACTTTAGAGGCTCATAAATGGAGCTTTACTCGGCCAAATGAAGCACAGGACAACTCATTGGAAAGATAAAATGATGGAGATTATTCTCGAAGATGTTTAATTTCCGGATTTGATCATTTATTGGGTCTAAAATTAAGCAAAAGATCTAGCTCCGAATTTTTAAACAAAACTAATTTTCTGAGTTTTATTTTTAGCATTTTAATTTGCCACAACTTATTATGAGTGCAAATACATTTATCTATGTTCTCATTGGCCAATTATATCAGCACAGACATCAAAAGAAAGCTTAGATTTCATTTTCAATTATTTATTTAATTAATTTTTAATTAGATTTATTTTAATTTCTAGATTTGACATTTTGATTTTATTTTTGCATTTTAATTTTGTTTTTGATTTATTTTTGCAGGAAAAAAGTTGAAGAGATGAAAAGAAAAAAAATCTCAATCAATGAGAAGGCTCCATCAATTGAATAATATGATTTGAACCAATGAAAATTGATTGAGCAAAACCACTCTTAAAACAAACTTTTCTATGGAGAATTCCTTTGTAAAAATTATAAATAGCAGATTGCAAAATGTAATAGGGGCTTCTCTCCTCTGCAATTCTGGAATTCTTGATGGCACTATTATCTAAAGGATTTAGAGGTGTAGGGTGAGAGGAGAGGAATCTCAGATCTTGAGCTTATTGAAGTTTTTCTTTTATATTCTGAGTTATGTATAATGAACAGAGTCCTGCACTACTGTAGCTCTGATTTTGAAAGAAAAAGTTTAGGCATTGTAAAAGACTGTTAGAGACCGGAGCTAGAGAGATGGACTTAGTAAATTGGTATTTATAATACTTTCTTTCTTTCTTTTTTTCTTTTTTTTTTCGCAGAAAAAATCGAACCATCTATTATCATAGAAAGGTTACAGAGCATATGCATAGCATTTCCATTTCTCGCTTTGTGGGTAGAGAAAAAAAATTCAACTGTTTCTAAATACTTCCAGGCATTTACCAAAACAGTCCCAACAAAATGGCCTTTAGAGAAAAGATCCTGTCCTTTCCCATTCTCCCGGCTCCCATGCAAAGGAAACAGCCAAAACATAGAATGAAGAGGAAAGACAATGTCATCATACATTTTCCATTTGAAAGCAATGCAAGGTAGTAAGCACTCCCTTGACATATTAGAGACATATGAAAATAAAAAATGGACAGGAGCCCATGCCTCCTCAGAGAGGAAAACAACACTGAGTCCTGTCAAAATTTTTTGTATAAAGTCTTTAGGAGAAAGTATAAGCAGTAATGTACATGAAACAGAAAGAAAACGAAAAAGAGCTGAGACTTCACGGGCTTTAATCAAAAACTGGGGGAGCAATTGGCCTTGCCACCCCATCCATGACCTCTTCTACTGTCCATGCGCCCAAAGCCTATTCAGAGCCATCTTTAGAGAGGTGATCTGCCTCAGAGTTCTGCTCCCTGTAAATATGGAAAATAGACAGCTCAGAGAAAAACCTTTTAAGACAAAAAATCTCATTAAGCAAAGGAATTAAAATATAATTTCTGCATTGTTGCATTCCATTGACCCACGTTACTGTATTCAAAGAATCACCAAAAATCTGAGCCTCTCGCACATTACAGAAGGACAGCCAGCAAAGAAGAAGATGAAGGGCCTTAAGTTCGGAAAAATTATTTGTTCCTGGGGCAAGGCCAATGGAAGCTCTAAAGAGTTTCCCAGAAGGATAAAATATCACCAGACCAGCTCCACATCTCCTGTTTAAATCAGAGGCCCCATCAAAATATGCTTAAGGAATAGAGCCCTTGATCACCTCCCTCTGAATAGGTCTGGTTTGTTGAGAATTAGAAGGGACTAGGAAATTTTCGAAGATGGAAACCCCTTCAGCTGCAATTTTACCAATGGGGAAGGGATAATCTTTGAAAATCAAGTGATTCCTAGCGATCCAGGTTCCCCAAGCTACCAGGAGTGGCATATTTCGGACTTTGTCATTTGGAGCTTCCTGCCACCACCGTTGCCAGGCTTCAGAGATCTCCTGACCTCCCCACCTCTGAGGTATTTTTGTCAACCTCAGCATTTTGTTCCAAAGGCTGATCGTAAAAGGGCAAAAGAGAAAAACATGATGTACCGATTCCTCATTGTTTTGACATAGAATGCACCACCCAGGCCCAATTTTTCCTCTTTTTTGAAGAAAATCCCATGTGGGGACTTTCTTCTTAAGGATGCACCAAAAGAACAATCTAGTCTTTGCTGGTCCTTTAAGCTTCCGCAATAGTTTGGACCACCAGCAAGGTTCCTCCCACCCATTTTGAGCCATCAACCAATCATATCCAAATTTTGGAGTGTAGATACCAGTCTGAGAATGCACCCACCTCAGTTCATCCGTCTTGTCAGAAATTCGAATGTGGGAGTTCAGTAAGCCAGCTCGGAAGATTTCCCATTCCTCATGCCTTCTTCCTTCCAGGTGGAGAGCATTCCCGGAGACCCATTCTTGTCTCTAGATCGTGGATCTTTCAACGTCAGTGACTTGATTAAGGAAAAATAGCCCCCTATTGTTGAGATGCTCGATTAGATCTCTCGACAACTCAAAAGAATCCGAACAGCCCACCCAAGTATCTATGCCAAGTCTAACCAACCTCCCATCTCCAACGTTCCAGGCCAAACCTTATTCAATGATTTTGACAACTTCCACTAACGCCTTCCACACCACCGAGGAATTATTTGACGGTTTTTGAGGCAATCTAAGCCAGACCAAAGTTGGCATTGGGTCTATATATTTCCTTCTGGTAACCGAAGTCTAGATATTCTCTAATGTAATAAGTCTCCATGCTAGTTTAGCAGCTAGAGATATAGAAAAAGGGACCAAATCCTTTATACCCCATCCACCCCAGCATTTTGGTCTGACTATTTTCCCCCAGGCAACCCAGGGAATTGCATGTTCAGACTTTGAGCTCGTCCATAAGAATCTGCTACAGATTTGGTTTATCTTCCTCATTATACTTTTTGGTACCCAAATGAGGCTAGCCCAATAAACCAAAATTTCCATTACCACTGCTTTGATTAAAACAAGCCTGCCTGCCCTTGACAGCCATTTGAAACTCCAATGTTTCATCCTATTTTCAATTTTTGCAAGAAGCTAAGACCAATCCTGAATCCAATAATTATCTGGTTTTAGAAAGAATCCAAGGTACTTAAATAGGTCCTGTAGAGTTTTGGCTTCAAAGTGAAGGACTTCTTTAACTCTGTCCACTTCCCCCCTAGAGAGCCCTGCTGTGGTTATGGATGATTTTTGCTCATTAATGCTCAACCCAGTGGCTTCAGAAAAAGGTCTAAGATCCTCTTTAAACACCGACAATCTTCCAAGCTCCCATTACTGAAAAGAAGAATGTCATCGACAAAGAGAAGATGGGTTACCCACAAGTTGAGCGTGACTTCGATCCCATTGAGCTCCCCTTATCTCTTGGCCTCTTGAATCATTAAACTGATGCCCTCCACTTCTAGTAGAAACAAAAGGGGAGAGAGGGGACACCCTTGATGCAAGCCTCTTTACAGATTTAAAAATTCAGATGCCGCCCCATTGATGAGTACTGCAATCAACGTAGAAGTGACACACCTCATAACCCATCTGACAAACTCAAAGTCGAAGCCAAGGTGAGTCAGAAGGAGCCTAAGGTACAGCCAACTGATTCTGTCATAAGCCTTTGAGAGATCAATTTTGACAATAGCTCCCTTTTTCTTGCTCTTTTTGAGGATGTGAAGAGTTTCTTGGGCAACCCCCACTGCTTCACGGATCTGCCTACCATCCAGGAAACCAAACTGTTCAGCAGAAATGTTTTTTAAGAGAAAAGGTTTCAACCTGGAGGCAATGATTTTGGAAATAATCTTATACAAGCAAGTGCACAGCGAAATAGGATGGAAATCATTAAAGGAATAAGGGTGATCCGACTTAGGGATAAGGGAAAGGAAGGTATCATTAAAGGGATGATAGACAGAGCTTGAAACCCTATACTCTTCAACAACTGCAACCAACTCATCACCAAGTGATTCAAAAAAATGAAGAAAGAATTCAACCATCCAGCCCAAGAATTTTTTCTTTCTGCATCGACTTCATAATGGCTTCCACTTCTTCTTTGGAGACCGGGGCCATGAGGCTGTCATTTCCTTCCTCATCGATGAAGCAGGGAAATAATTGAGCTACCCGAATGACTTCTGCAATAGAAGCTTCTTCCGAGGCTTTGAAAAGGGCTTTGAAATGGGCCACTCCAAGGGAGGCTAGCTCTTCAAAGGACTGTGCCATTTCCCCATTATCTTTCAGCATTTCCCAAATTGTATTAAGTTTTTTCCTTCCCTTAGCATAATTTTGGAAGAATCTTGTGTTTTCATCCCCTGCTTGGAGCCAAATAGCTCTTCTTTTTAAGCGCTAGCTTTCCTCTTTTACCTGGAGAAGTTTCTTTCTTGCAGCTTGCAGTTCCCGTATTCTATTTCTAGATTCGAGAGTGGCATAGCCTTCACCTTCAAGGCCTTCCAAGAGGGCAAGTTCAGCATTGGACCTCATCTCTTCCTCTTCCTTCAAGGATTTTTGGGCAATCCACTCCTTAGTTGCAGCCTTCAACTTTTTAAGATTGTTCATGAACATTTGACTCCTGCTCAGCCCTTCTCCATTTTCAAGCCTATCCCTTCTCCAAGTAGCATGAAATAAGACGCTGAAAGAATCATCATTTAACCAAGAAGAGTTGAACTTAAAAGGAGACCCGACTTTTTTGAGGGCACCTTTTACCTCCAACAGGACAGGGAGATGGTCAGACAATCCCCCTTCCCCCACATAGTGATTGAAAATAGACAACTTATCCACCAAGTCCTCACTTAGGAGAAAATGATCCAGTTTCTTGCCCACCCAATCCTCCCCCACTCTTCTGTTCCTCCAGGTAGGTCGGGGCTTAAGTAAAGAGGCGTCTACCAAGTGAGAGGAGGCAATCCTAGAAAGAAAGTAGTCGGTCAAAGGATTAGCTCGAGTAGAGGCTCCCCAAGATTCCGAGACCCCCAGAGAGAAATTAAGGTCCCCTCCTATGATAATATTGGGATGAGTAAGACAAGATTTCCAAAAAAAGGTGTCCAGAAGAGCTCCCTCTCCTGACAGGGCCCATACACATTTAGGAGAAGAAGAGGAAGGCATAAATCCTTTGAATATAATTCCACCGCCAACGAATTTTCAAATCCCCAAGACGAGATTACTCTTAGATTTCTAGATTTAAACCCTGTGACCACACCCCTAGAATGGCCATTGTCATCTAGAGCTTGGAAGAGCCAGCTAGGAAATAGTTTAGACAGAAGCCTTATCACCTCCTCTCCTTTACCAAGGGTTTCCTATAGCAATAAAATATTCGGGTTGTAAACTCTGACCAGTTCCCTCAAAGCTAGTTTTTTGGGCTGACTAGCTAACCCCCTACAGTTGTAGGAAAGGAGAATCATTTCAGAACATTAGAGGGTGGATTTGTTGCTCTAAGCACCCTATATAGAAGCTTCTGCTTGCCATCTTCTATATCTAGCTTCGCCTTAAGTTGAGCCTTTGAGAAATCATATTTCCTACCCCTCAGCTTCCTAGGTCCTATAGGAACAGAATCCGAATCCAAACCACCAAAAACACTTCCTTTTCCAGAATGGTTTGCCAGTGGTCTCAGGTTATAGGGAGGTGCCTCACGGGGGAGAGGGGGTGCCTTGGGAGGGCTAGGGACCAAAGGATCAACAGGGTCTGGGAAAGGGGATAAAGAGGCGGGTGGAACAAAAATGACCAAACTGTCAACAGGAGAATGGTTTAAGTTTAAATTTGAAAGCTCCATATGAAACTGCCTGGAGGGAACAGGCAAGGAAGAGACCAAATCATAAACAGAAGTATAAAAAATAGGAGACGGGGGAGAAGAGAAAAGCATACTCGCATGTGGAGCCCCTGCTGTCTCTACAGTTGTGGGAGACAGAGAGGACGAAAAAGCAGGTATCTTCTCAATGAGAGGGATGAGACCGCCACCTGGGCCTGATCAAGAGGCTCCACAAACTCCTGTGCTGCCCCAGAAACCTCCTCCAATGGTGCTTGATCAACCCCCTTTTCTGAAACTGAAAACGGATTGACCACCGGTTTTCTTGCAACCTTATACTGGCTTCTTCTGCGCCGATACCCCAATGGACATTCCTTAGCCAAATGGCCATATTTATGGCATCTGTGACAGCGAAACGACAAATTTTCATAATCCAACGTTTGGAGAAATTCAATATCCCTGTATTTAAAAGTCATCGCATCTGCCAACCCTTCTCTGGGATTGAGACTAACAAGAATCCTTGCCACGCTAAGATCATCTGTTTGAAGGAAAGACTTGTCGGCTTCCAAAAATTTTCCCAGGGTATTCCCAATAGAAATGAAAATAGAATCAGTCAGAACAGCATGGGGAGCCCTGGAAATTTTACCCATATAGGAGATTCCACCATCTTCTCAGTTTGGGCATCAAAAAGGGGGGCCCATCTTCGGAAGAGAATAGGACGCTTACCGAAACACCAGTTCCTTTAAATGACCCAGTCCGCATGATACTTCTGCTCAAACCTCAAGCTGAACCAACCTCTGTCCAAGAATTTAATCTTCACTGGTTTCCCAAGAGCATTTCCCCATTCAGTCTGAACCTAATCCAAGATATAGGCAATTGAGTACTTTCTTCCATGAACTCTGCCAACCAGTATAGTGTCAAAGGCTTCCATTACTTCGTCTACACCTATGTCCACACTGAGAACACAACTAGGGCGAACCTCTTTCTTCTTGATGGGTTTCTGCTTCTTTCTTTTTCCCCCCACTGCCTCCTTCTAGCCTTCTCCCCCCTCCAACTCCTCAGTTGACTGGGCATTTTCTTCTCCGGCCTCGGGCGACTCCTGTCACCTTTCTTCCGACTCTTTAGAGGCCCTGTTTTCCGATTCCCTACCCGAAGCTTCTCTTTCAAACAACCTGAAAACCGGATTTGATCCAAGTCCTAGATTGGCCCCCTCCGGCCAACCCTCTCCTTCAGCAGGCAGCATATTGCTCCGAGGTCTCTTAATCCTGGTCCCTAAAAAAGGAGCCCAGTTTTGACCATCCGGGGCACCTCTCTGAGTCGAAAACAAGCTCGCTGCTAGTAGATTATGAGCAGGGAGGTCAGGGTTTTGAATCAAGCCCTGATTCTCAACAATCCTTCCCTTTTCAAACCCCTCACTCTTGGAAACAGCCCGACAGGCATCTTGTCTACCAAGGCTTGTAACACCAGGACCTTTAAACCCTTTCTGACCATAAAACTGAGAGCTAGCAACAAAATCTTCTAAACCACCAGTTAGAGCAGGAAACAATGGAGTACCTGGCCCCGAAGAAAGGTTATTTTCTCTGATATCATGGAACCAAGAACCACCTCCCTCTTTGCCGCTAGGGATGATTTCACAGCTTGATCCTGCAGCAGGAGCAACCTTCTCAGCCCTTCCCCACTGGTTTTGACACAACTCTTCGCACAGAGACCCCTTGCCTGGGAGGAAACCTATTCCATCTTCCTTACTGATGAGGGAAACTTTCACAGTCGGTTTCGGAAAAAAAAGGTTAAGATTCTGAGAAGAGACTTCATGCCCCCAAATAGTAAGCAAGTCTTCCGGTGCCGGTTCTAGGTCCACGTAATCCTTCTCAAACCCCATAGCAACGGCTTTAAAGAAACCCTAAACCCGACGCCGCAACAGCTAGAAAACCGTGACTGTTCAGTAAGACCCAAAATCCATCGCAAGGGAGAGGCAAAGTATAAAACCCTATCCCTCATCCTGCCACCGGGTAAAAACCTAAGTGGCCTTACGACCCCGTGACGACCTCCCCGTGGCCCAAGCAGGGCGAGCCAGGTCTTTGCAGAGTTCTGATGTAGAAAGTATGCCTGTCACATCAGGCAACCACCTGTTCGACATCATATTTATAATACTATTATTTTAAATGTTGGTTTCATTTTATGATAACATGAATATGTCAATTTATTTGCATACTTGTGCACTTTTGTCGGTATGAGTAATTTACTTCAATTTATGTTACTATTTGTCTCTACTCTTATGGGTTGAATTTTGATTTCTGAGTAACTATTTACTAAGAAATCTGCCTTATAAAATGATTTATTGAATAGTGATATGTTGTGAACTATTTCCGCATGTTATTGTTTAATTATTCAAGTTACTGATTAAATAACCAATATCATTTTGAGAACTACTTTCTGAGTGTTGTTGATTGATTATTTCAGTTAAAAGGTCTCTAGATAGAATGTGTTTGGTATTCACAATATCTGTTAATTGAACTACTTCGTTAGCTTGATATTCAGTTAAAACAAACATATTTAAATCTCAATTATTTAAAACATCTTGCTCTCACTTGGGATAGATTTATATTTGCCTAATTGAGATAGGATTAAAATAGTTTTCTTTTGCTTGAATTTTAGAATAATATTTCATTTAGATTAAATTCTACATCCTTAAAAAGTCCTCTTCCCAAAGAGGAAAAACTTTAGTTGTGGCCTGGCTAAGCCCAAATTAGCTTAAGGATCACTTTCTTGCCCGATCAGCAAGAGAAATGATCTGATGTATCTTTCCCATTGGTAGACAAAAGTCATATTTTAAGCCAATGGAGATTGAGAGAAGGCAACTGGACCTAGTTAAATCAGTAGGAGCCACCATTCCAAATGGAAAAGGAACTGTTTTAAGGTCCGGACCAGGTGGTCATCCCCCATGTTGTTGCAGCGAATTTTGAGGCTTCAACATTTTGGTGCTAGAAGGAGAGCTTGAGACTTATTTTCCTTTGGAGTCTTTGTATTCTAACATTTCATTTTAATTACAATGGCTCCTCTAAAACTTCCAATTTGGAGTTGTATTTCTAGACGAACATCTTCCAATACTCCACCAGAAACAATAAGACTCTTGTCTCAGGTAAAGTTTAAAGGTAAGAGGAATAATTCTGCATTTAATCATACTTTACAATTCATTCAAAAAATTTCAAATTCTACTTTTCATGAAATTGATGAAGGTATTTTATGCAGGATTTTTACTCTTACTTTATTGGCAAAAGCCAAAAATTAGTGTAAATCACTTCCAGCTTTCTCAATCCACACTTGGGAACAATTTATTACAATATTCCTTCGTAAATTTGATGGATATATTTACAAACAGGTATGTGACGGTTTTGAATATCTACGAAGGTTTGAAGGTAAGTCTTTAATTGATTTTACTATCAGGTTTCATTTAAATTGTTTAAAATTTAAAATTGAAGATAAACTTTCGAAATAATTTTTAGATTGGTTTGAACATATTTTCTCTCTTCCTTCCATTCATAATCAATGTGAAATTATTTCAAACTTTGATCAATCTTCTACTAATTTCATTGACATAAGTAAGAATTCCAAAATGGAGGTACAAACAAATGATGATGAAATGGCCTCTATTTTGTATAATCAATTCTTTCAATTTCTGCACATTTCTTAAGTATTGAAAAATATCAATGTGCACCTTCACATGTCCATGAATCTTAGTCATGAAGTTTGGAAAATTTCACTGATGAATTGCAAGAAAATATTAGCAGCAATATTGAAGAAGATATCGCTTTGAAATCTGAAAATAAGTATGATTTAGAATCAAAAAATCAGAACACAATTCATCAAGTACCACCAAAGATTAAAATTTCCAATAATATGCAACCTGCTGTACAAAATTCTGAATTCTCTTACGATGAACAGATTACAAATTCAGAAAAACAAAGCAACATTATTCAAGAAAGAATAAGTAGCCAAGAAAATGATCTTAAATCTAAAATTTCCAATGAAGAAAATGCACAAGAGTTTTCAAATAGAGACATTTTCAAATACATTATTTCAAATTCATATTTTTGCCTTTATCCTGACAATTTTTCTAATAGCAATTTAACCTCTCTTCACATTAAAGATATTTCATAAAACAGAGAGGCTGATCTAAACAAATTTTTGATTATTTTTGATCAGGATAGAGAATTAATTAATGATCATTATTCTGGCATTAATGAACATGAGCTTAATATTCTTTCTTGTTTCGATACATTGAATAAGATCAAAGGTAATTCTAGTGAATGTCTTGAGGTCATTTATGATAGCTACTTTGACATTGAGGATATTGATTTGACTTATTTACAATTAAATCCTCATAATCAAAGTCTAAACACATGTGAAAATGAAGAACAATCTAATTTAGAAATTGCTCGAAATAGTTCTCATTTTCAAACAAATAATCACACTTATGATTTCAGCATTCAAGAAACTATTCCAATCTATGATTTATATGATGATCAAGCTCACATTCCTATTCAGAGACATATCCTTCTCTCTAATTCACAAGTGGGTATCAACAATCATTCTAATTGCATTATTTTGCCCAATTCTTGTGAAGAGGAAATTACTTTAAGTCACTCCCAATTATGTTGTAAAAACAATTGTAACACTAGTGTAAACTATGATTCAATTTTGTTATTATTTCAACATTTAATTTTAACTTCAGATTTATTTTTTGTTTTTAGTGTTAGATTTTTAGATACTTTGTGCTGGCATATTGAGAAGCTCAACATTGAACACTCAATTGAAGCATTACCTCAGGGGAAAAATAAAGATTCAAATTATAAATGTGAACATAAAAAATTATTAAATTTCCAATTTTAATTGATGTTCATTCCTTATCAATTACTTCTTACTTCTCAAGAGCAGTTCCAAAAAGAGAGTGTATTTTCACTTTATGACCAACAATATAATTCAATTAATAATCTTCTGTTGGATTTATTAGACTTCCATTCATTTTTCATTGATCAATTTGAAAGACATTTGGAAAGTTTTCCTTCACGGAAAATCGTTAATAATTTAACACTTAATCATAACACTAACAAAATCACACAAGACATTGTTTCTGAAAGACCATTTCTACAACCTGGCTTATCATATTCTCTTTTAAACCTCTCTAACTCAATAATGGAAATCCATCCAGATTTCTATGATTCAATTGAAATTCAGTTGTAAAGGAAATTTCAAGAGAAGGAAAGGGTGAATAAGCTACTAACAATAAAGATACATTATGGTTTCAGATTTAGTTTTCTTAGATTAATTATATTTTCATTTTTACTAATGTTTAACATGTACATACATGCATGAATTAAAATTCTTACATGGTTACAATGGAAGTATGACTATACCTAGTCATGTTTCCTTCATTAAGTTAGAAATATGAATAGATTAATTTTCTTTTCTGTTTGCATGTATTTCATTATTTCAGATTTTCAATAAAACAAGTAATGAATCCAATTTATTTTGGGGATCCTATTTCAATTATAGAAAAGAAACCTAGAGAATTTTAGAAGCTCTTGAATTATCTGATCATACTTATCTGTCAAGCCTTCAACTTTCTTGTTTTTCAAAATTCATAACATTAATCATACATGAAGAAATTCCAATAATTTTCTACTACTTACCAATTTTTTATTCACAAGTAATTTTAAGAACTCATTTTTACCATTGTTGTCTTCTGATTTAATTTTGGTAAGGATGTAATTTGAAAACATTCATTACTTAGCATTTTAAATTAAAATAAGAAGGTGGTGTTGAACTTATGCAAATTTTGAGAAAATTTGGGAGAATTTGAAAATTCATGAGGTAAACTTACAATCAAACTTTTTCGAGCTATTTGTTTACAGGTTCATCATCGTCTGTTGTTTATTTTTCTTTCAAATGTTGTTTCTTATTTCTATTTTATATTGTGTGCAAATATTCGTTAACTTGATTATGTAGATTTGAGATAAGAAAGCAGCCAACCCTTGTTTCCAAAATCTGCAACATGTTCAGGGAACTATTTATTATTTCATTTGAATTTAAATGATATATAAATTTTGCTTATATTGAAATCTTGATAAGTCTTAATAAGTTGTCAGAATAATCATATCAGATCATTTTATTTCACAACTCTCTTTATAAGAAAGTTTTGATAAAATTAATTTCCAATAAAAAATTTCGACATTTAATTAAATTATTAAAGGGATGTTTACTTTAAAACAAAATTAAATCATTCACTTTCTTTTTTGAATTTAATACTTTAAGAAATCATCGACCCCACATATGGCTCATTATATATTGCAAATCGCATATCGGAAGCTCTAAAATGAACGTACACTAAATATATCTTTCTCCCGATATTCTCATTCCCTCCAAACTCTAATGATCTCTCCGTCTGATATCACATTATATGTATCGCAACATTTGATCAGAGGCAACTCTTAACAATTCCCGATAGGAAACCTTCGATGCATATCTTCTGAATCAATTTCATTCTCATTCATTTTCCGATAAAATGACTTTGCAAAAATTGCGATGTTCATATAACCCAAACCCGATATGACATTTAAATCCTATTTATATATAGATATCACGTCCGTTTATAAATTGCAAATTCGATATGGGCATATATTGAAAAATTTCGATGTCTCGGATCTGATATGAAATTGAAATCATATAATAAAAATATCGGGTCCGTTCTTCATTGCACATCGGCGCATCAACGAAATTACATTTCGCATATTGGCAATTTTAGTGGTTATTTTTAAAAACATCACTCGATAAGTTATATTAGTTGCGATGCGATAAATGACAAGGTAAGGAGATTGCGATGCGATGATACACATATCGCGTATCGCACGAGATAAGTAATATGATTAAACGATAAAAGTTGCAACGAGTGATGTGGAGTTCGCTGCGAATTGCGAAATCGCAAAATCCCAAAATTGAAAAAGAGTTAAGTTTTGAAATCTGCTGGAAGGTAAATTATAAAATATGCAAAGTGAAACCATGCATGATTGGTCACCATTTGTGTGGGTCGCAAAACCAAAGCTCCGCATATATACTTTGATATTTGCATTCACGTTGCATCAATCATTTACCGCATTTTCAATATCGCAAGAATTATATTGACATTTTATTTTATTAACAAGCCTTAATATTCCAATATGACTATTATCTGATATCGCATTCATCCCTTTGTAGTTTCCCATCGCACATGCTCATCACGCGACATTTCCATCACAATAATTATATCGCATTGCTAACTCAAATTAAGCTTTGTCTTAAAGAAATTTTGATGCGATAAACTTCGATATTTGACTTTTCATCATTATATTTTGAATTATTATGAAAAGAGCTCAATCAGATATTGGCAAAATTGGAAGTCACAGATTTTAAGTTATGCACAACAAAGAATCTCACGATGCGAAAAATTTAGCAAGGTAATGTACCGATGATTAATTCATATTTTTAATTTTCTTTTATTCTGAATTTTTCTTCATATTTATCATATAAAGATTCAAATCCTCTTTATATGCTGTTACATTATTTAGGATTTTGAATCAATTTCAATATTTTGGGGCTGATATAAATTCAGAATGGAAGAAGCAAAAATAACATTCACCATTTCAATTCATAAATAAGCACATCTTCACCCTCAAATCTGATGGATTCGATTTATCTCTGAATATGAAACATTGATTTCTTTTAGTTAACTACTTGTTTTACTTTAGATTTAAAAAATAATGATTTTGGGTCAATAAAAATTCTTCATGCTATTAATTCTAATTAAAGAAAGAAGTTAAATTGCATTGGAGAAAATCATCTTTCTTAGGTAAGTTTAAACGCAGTTCTCCAATGGTAAGTTTCATGTGCCCACTTTTATTTATTTCCATTTCTTCATATTTTTGTTGTAATATTTGCTGATCTTGAACTCTATTTCTATAGGTATTCATAAAACCTTCACACCTCTACCAGATCAGTTTTCGAAGTTCATTTTCTTTTGCCTTATGAGATTCTTGAGAGAAGCAGTAATGATCCTTATCGAATCAAGCTAGACTAGGGAGTTTCTGAACCCCTAGTCTGTTTCTTTAAGCATTAATTTTATTAGAAAATAGTTAAGATGCTTTTATGTAGGTTTTGTCTTGAAGAAGAAAATTTGCAACAGACAAAAACTTCTCATTAAACATATTATCTATCATAAATGCTATTCACCTTCTACATCTTGAGAGCCTTATTATTATATAACTCTGCAAGATTAAAAAAATTAAAATCTCAACATAGGAATGAATGTACATATGCTTATTTTCTTATATAATCCTCTGTTGAGAAATTCATATAAGCGATCTTGTTAGAGTTTAGCTTTTAAATTTTATTTTTTCTTTTAATATTTCTTTCTTCATTTTTATTTGCTGATTTCTTTTCTTACTTTAGTTTAGGAATTATTTTTCTTTTGTTTTTCAGTTTTGATTTGATTTTGGTGACTTTGTCATGATTTATGTGAAATTTTTTTTTCTTACCTTACAGTTGTTGACATATAAGAGAAATATTTTACTCTATCCATTTAAGTGAATTTCCTTTATCATTAAAGGCATATCTTTATGGAACCATAAAGCCATCTTGCTTTAAAATATTTTTTCGTGGAGGAACACACATCCTTTCTAAGTGATTGAGTTTATTTTTTTCAAGGAAAGAACTGATTTGAGTTTAATTCAATGAATCTCTCTCACCCCTCCACATAAAAATCCTTTGATTGATAGTTGCAGGGAAAGAATTTGGAGCAAACATCATGAAAATACTATGTTCATTAAACATAAAATCTCTATTACCATCCCACCTCTTTCACTCAAATACATCATAAATAAAAAGCTTGTAAATGCGCTTATCAAAAGAGTGATAAAAAGAGGAATCCTGGGAAATACAAGTAAACCCATCGGGGATATGGACGCTCACTAGTAGTGGGACTAGGCTTGTATGGCATAAAAGACAACTTTGTCGAGGTACTGTTCAGGCTCGCTGGCAGCGAAGCGATGTCAGACACAATCTTAAAATGGATATATGCTTTATCAAAAACTCCTATCTCTACCTTGTTTTATTTTTCACATGAGGAAAATTTAAAAAAAAACCAAATTTCCCCAAATTTCGATTCATCACTTTTACTCAAGTCTGTTTTAAGTACTTAACTTTACAAACTCGCATTGCTTAATCTATTTATGTGGGACCTATGGAAATGTTTTACTGTTAGATGATTTCTTAATTTCCACTATTTTTAACCTTTGGGTAAATTTAAGCTCATTATCTTTAATCAGAAATAACTGGTTCTTCTCCCGCATGTCGCCATTGTTGTGGTAAAACACAAACCCCCCATTTTTTACTTATGCACTTCAAATAATGGGGACCCTTTCTACAAAATTTTTGGCTAAGCACCTTTTTAGGATTTTGATTAAGTTAATTATCCTACATTTTGTGATTTTTTCATTTTTATCAGATTCCTATTTCGATTGTTTCATTGAATCTGGTTTTTCATAAGCTTTCCAACGATACTTGTTTTGCCCCATTTGGTCAACCGGTTTTTAAATGGCACTCCTTTGAAGTTTTGATCATTTTCTCGCTTGGGTTAAAAAATGTATGAAGTGTACCAATATTTTTATTCTCATAGTTAAAATATTCATTCATTGTAAATATTAACTTTTAGTTTATTTTTACTAAATTTTTAATTTTTATTAATGGTCCTACAAAATGACCCGACCAAATTGTACAATGGGCTAAAACGCATTTCAAGATCTTGGTAATTTACTCCAACTTGTTATTTTAAAACAAATCGTCAAACTCAAAACCCCAAAATTGCAAAAAACTGAAGTCCAAAATGTAGGATGGTTAATCCCACGTGGGCCCCACTTCTCACCACACTCACTCTTCTGAAAAATCTCGATTTACAAAAAAAAGCCGAAATAAAATATGTGATGTGATATTGCGATTGTGATACATCGCAAATCACATATCGCAAATAAAAAATATTTATTTTTACGCACATATTTGAAAAATTCCAAAACTCTGATGTGATTTGGTTTATGCGAAGGGTTAAAGGATTTTATCCAAAGTTTGGTTCTCCTTATAACTCCCGCTCACCTCATGCTCACTTCACTCACCCTCCACCTCACTCCCTCACGTCATCAATTTGTCACCTCACTCACCCTCCATTAACACTCCTTATCCCTCCATACTCTTACTCACCTCTCTCTCTCTCTCTACTCCTCTCTCTTTCATGTGTTGTGCATTTTTTATATTTTTTGAATTATTAATTAAAATAAATTATATTATATAATATTATAATTAGTATTATATTTTTATTATAATTTTAATATAATTTAAATTATAATAATAATATAGTATTTTAATATTTTAATTAATCAATAAATCATTTTTTTATTAATTAGTTTAATTGTATTTTTCAATTAATTTTTATTAAAATTAATAATATAATTATAAATTAATTAATAGATAATTATAACTTAATTTAGAATTAGATTATAACTAAATTAGATGAATAATATAATTGCAATTAATTAGAATTAATTAATTAAAAATCACAATCTAATTTAGGATTAGAATTTAATTTAAAATTTTGAAATTTTTAGCCCAAGCAACAACAATTCCAGATTTTTTGCAATTTTAATATACCAACCTTGGAGGCTCATAAATGGAGTTTTACTTGGCCAGATGAGGCTTAGGATAGCTCATTGGAAAGTTAAAATGATGGATATTATTCTTGGAGATGTTTCATTTCCAGATTTGATCATTTATTGGGTCTAAAATTCAGCAAAAGATCATGCTACAAATTTTTCAACAAAATTAATTTCCTGAGTTTTATTTTTTGCATTTTAATTTGCCACGACTTCTTATGAGTGCAGATCCATTCGTCTATGTTCTCTTTGGCCAATTAGATTAGCACAAACATCAAAAGAAAGCTTATATTTCCTTTAAATTATTTTTTTAATTAAGTTTTCATTGGATTTATTTTAATTTCTAAATTTGACATTTTGATTTTATTTTTGCATTTTAATTTTGTTTTTTATTTGTTTTGTAGGAAAACAGTTGACGAGATGAGAAGAAGAAGATCTCAATCAATGAGAAGGCTCCAACAATTGAAAAATATGATTTTGAACCAATTAAAATTGATAGAGCAAAACCAATCTTCAAACAAACTTTCCTATGAAGAAATCCTTTTGTAAATATTATAAATAACAGATATCAAAATGTAATAGAGGCGGCTCTCCTTTGCAATTGTAGAATTCTAAAAGTACTTATGTAATATGAATTTAGAGTTGTAGGGTGAGAGGAGAGGAATCTCAGATCTGGAGATTATTGAGGTTTTTCTTTTACATTATGAGTTATGTATAATGAACAGAGTCTTGCACTACTGTAGCTCTGATTTTGAAACATAATTTCAGGCATTGTAAAAGACTGTTAGAGACCGGAGCTGGAGAAATGGACTTAATAAACTAGTATTTATAATACTATTATTTTAAATGTTGGTTTCATTTTATGATAACATGAATGTGTCAATTTATTCACATACTTGTGCACTTCTGTCGGCATGAGTAATTTGCTTCAATTTATGTTATTATTTGTCTCTACTCTTGTGGGTTGAATTTTTATTTCTGAGTAACTATTTACTCAGAAATCTATCTTATAAAACTGATTTATTGAATAGTAATATGTTGTGAACTATTTCTGGATGTTATTGTTTAATTATTTAAGTTGTTGATTAAATGATCAATATCATTTTGAGAACTACTTCTTGAGTGTTGTTGATTGATTATTTCAGTGAAGAGGTCTCTAGATAGAATGTGTTTGGTATTCATAATATTAGTTAATTGAAATAACCCGTTAGCTTGATATTCATTTAAAACAAACATATTTAAATCTCAATTATTTAAAACATCTTGCTCTCAGTTGGGATAGATCTATATTTGCCTAATTGAGATAATATTAAAATATTTTCTTTTGTTTGCATCTTAGAATAATAATACATTTAGATTAAATTCTACATCCTTAAAAATTCCTCTTTCCGAAGAGGCAGAACTGTAATTGTGGCTTGGATAAGCCCAAATTAGCTTAAGGATCATTTCCTTGTCCAATCGGCAAGAGAAAGGATCTGATGTTTCGTTCCCATTGATAAATAAAATTCATATTTTAAGCCAATGGAGATTGAGAGAAGGTAATTGGACCTAGTTAAACCATTCGAAGCCACCATTCCAAATGGAAAAGGAACTGCTTTAAGGTCTGGACCGAGTGTTCATCCCCCATGTTGTTGCAACGAATTTCGAGGCCTCAACACCCCCTTATGTCATTTAGCTTCACACAGTAGAATGCATGAAAGTCCTCCAAAGAGGTCAACGTTTGCATCGTCGACAGCTCTTCTAACTCTGAGCACCCACCAACATTGGGATACCGAAGCTTTGCACACTGCTCCAACCCCCTTATGCGCTTCAGCCTCATAGAGCCATCTGTGTAAAACTCCTCGATGGATGTCAATGCTCCCATACTGGGCAGCTCTTCTAACTCGGAGCACCTAGCAACACTGACCACCCGAAGCTTTGAACACTGCTCCAACATCCCTTATATTGTTTAGCTCCACATAGTTGAATGCGTTAAAGTCCTCCAAACAGGTCAATGTTCGCATTGTTGGCAGCTCTTCTAACTCTGAGCACCCACCAACATTGAGCTTCTGAAGATTTGCACACTGCTCCAACCCCCATATGCGCTTTAGCCTCACACAGTTGTCTGCGTAAAACTCCTCCATGGATGTCAATGCTCCCATACTGGGAAACTCTTCTAGCTCAGAGCACCTAGCAACAATGACCACCCAAAGCATTGAACACTGCTCCAACACCCTTATGTTGTTTAGCTTCACACAGGCGACTACCTCAAAATCCTCCAAAGAGGTCAACGTTTCCATCTTGGGCATCTCTTCTAACAACGAGCACCCACCAACATTGAACTTTCGAAGCTTTAAACACTGCTCCAACCCCCTTATGTTGTTTAGCTTCACACAGTAGACTTCCCGAAACTCCTCCAAAGAGGTCAACGTTTCCATCCTGGGCAGCTCTTCCAACGCTAAGCACCCAACAACATTGAACTTTTGAAGTTTTGCACATTGCTCCAACCCCCTTATGTGCTTCAGCTTCACACATTCATCTGTGTAAAACTCCTCCAAAGAGGTCAATGTTTCCAATCTAGGCAGCTCTTCCAGCTTACAACACACACTGAACTCTAGCAAGTGAATCTGCAAAGGTACCTGTAAATATTCACGGTTCAACGATGAAAAAGATATTAGAAAATTGTCGGCCTTTTAATATCCAAAAATGACGTTGGATATCTATTGAGACGTTGTGACACTATATTAATATTGACTAAACATACCAAGATAACACAACAAATTTCTAATTACCTATGATTGTTTTCCAGTTTGCCACAATGCATTGAGATTTCTCTTGGACACTTCTAGATGTCTTAAATTTTTCACTGACATCCAGGAAGGCAGGGAAGAGTACAAACAGTTTCTCCAAAGCCATAAGATGTTTGGTAACACCATCCTTGTTGTCGAGATGCATTCCATATGAGGTGACTCCACCATCCCCAAAACTCTCTCCATAACATCATCTTCAGTGTCAAGAATTCACAACCTCATGGTGCCAATACGGCCCAAGACATAGTCACTATAGTTATTATAATCACTTTGATCCATCTTCAGTCCCCGCAACATTAGCTGATAATTTTTGAAAAATGATCATCAATATAGATGATGAATTAAAACGATGGTTATTTTTGGAAAGTATGATGAACAAAAAACCAATCAAAACTTTTATGAATTGACAAACTAATCTATAAAGGATTGAATAAAAGAATACTTTCAGGTGATTGCTGTGTTAAATCATTAATAATGGTCTTTTTCCAAGGCCTCCAACGCCAAAGACGAAAAGGTGATGATTTCTCCCTGATTTCTCTTCCCAAATCTCGCAGGTGCTCATGCATGTGGATCAAATTCAAACTGTCCACTTGCACGAGACATCTGTCCTATAGCTTTTGAAAACCCTTCCATCCTTTCTAGTCAGATGCGTTCCATATGGCTATGGCTGTATTCCCATTTTGTCCAGGGAGAAAACATGCAATGTCCAGGAATATCTATTGTTCCTCACTATCAAGGGCATCATAACTAATTTTCAGCATCTCCTTTACCTCTTTGGGAAGGCTCCCCAATTCATCTCTCCACCTTGATTTGTCTATTGAATAAAGATGTGCCCCATATATTTTTAAAGATAAGGGCAATCCATTACAAGATTCTACGAACTTATCTATCAAAAATTCAAATCCTTCGCTCGGATAATCTTGGCCGAAGGCATGGCAGCAGAAGCGTTGTCGCGAACATTTTGTGTCAAGCCTAGTCAACATATAAATTAATGGTATTGCCACTCTTTCTCTTGTGAAAACATCTGTATTTCTAGATGTAATCAATATTAAGCTATAGGAAAGGAATCAAGAGTTTCAAGGGGAAAAAATGCTCTGACCTGATCCTCATGGTCAACGTCATCTAAAACTAATAAAGCTTTAGAAGATTCGAGATGCTTTGGGGCATCTATTTACCTGCATCAACAACATCAGAAGGTTTGAGATGCTCAATGAGCATCACTTTACCTTCATCAACATTGTCTATTGGCTTATCGATTTGAACCAAATCCTTCAAAGTTTTTCTCTGCAGCAAAGTTAAAGACCCATCTTTGATGTTAGATAGAAAGCAGGATTTAGGATAATCTCATTTCTTAATATTGAAGAAATGTTTTGCTAAAGTTGTTTTTCCTACTCCACCTAACCCAATGATCCCCATGATCTGAGGTTTTCCCCTTTATTTTTGCTGCAACAGGACTGCATTCTGAAAGTCTGACAGATTGTCATCCAAACCTGCTGGATATTCAGCCATGTACAGGTCTGGTTTTTTCACCATTTTCGAAAAACATTCAACTAACTTGTCTAGCAGCTCCAGCTCCCAGTCCTCACTTTTATTAAGAAGAAAATAAATAAAACTAGTGAGATAAACATTTATGTATATTTATCAAAAATAAAATATTTCCATATCGAGAGAGGGAAAGCCAAGGCTAAGTTCCCACCCATTGGACTCCTGCAACTCAAAACCGCTATTGTCTGCAACATTAGAAAGTGTGTTTCTCCAATTTTAAATGGTGTTGGAGTCATGTTGTGGCATCCCTTTATCATTTATCTTCCCTTCCAATTTATTTAGGTCTTGAGCATACTTTCCCTTCGTCCACCAAAGCTCAACATGCGTGACACGTTAAAACATGGGGATAATTGGAGCCTTTGAGTCTAACATCATTACAAGTTCATCTAGGAACCAAGTTGATTCAACATAATTAGGGTAGAAGATCACCACATGGATGGAGACGATTTCAATAGCATGTTTTATTTGATTAAGGAAATTGTATCCGAGTTGCATTTCAGGTTGATCCAAAAATGCCATCAAACCTTTCTCGTGAAGACAAAGGTAGAGAGACCTAGCGAAGGTTCTCTTGACATCAACACCCCTATGGTTGATGAAAACATCGTACCATTGAGAAGCAGTGGAGGTGGATGCACCCAGTGTAGCAGCAGAGGTGCATGGAACGGTGTAGTAGGATGCACCCACTTCCGCGATGGAGGCGGAGGTAGCGGTAGATGATGCTGCAGTGGAGGCTAATACACCCACTTCCACGATAGATGAGGAGGCAGTGATAGAGGATGTTGTAGTGGAGGAGGATGCACCCACTTCTGCGGTGGAGGTGGAGGCAGCAGTGGAGGATTTTGCAGTGGAGGCGGATGTAGCAGTGGAGGCACATGGATCGGTGGAGAAGGATGCACCCACTGCATCGCTAGAGGTGAAGGCAGCAGTGGGGGGGGGATGCGGCGCTGCAGGGGGAAGCACCCAGTGCAGCAGTAGAGGTGCATGGATCATTACAACAAGATGAACCCACTTCCACGGTGGAGGGGAGGCAATCGTGGGGGAGGATTCTGTGGTGGAGGTGGAGGTGGAGGCGGAGGGAAGGATGTAGCAATATGAACCCATTGCAGTGTTGGATGTGGCGGCAACCGTGGAGGATTCAACTGTTTGCCAATTGGTAAATAGAAATGGGAAGGGATGATCGACACAAATTGCAAGGGATGAAGATGAATTAGAATTTAGGGGTTTTTAAAAGCCTAAAGCGTCTCCTGCACACACACACACACAGATATATATATATATATATATATATATATATATATATATATACACACACACACATCCAACGTTAAAACAAGCACTTCACCATGGTTAATCCATAGTTATGCACCCTGTGTATCTCTGTCGCTTCATTGGGTTCCATGGGGCCTGGCTCTGTTTTGTCTTCGATAACATTTACCAATATTATAATAGATTAGAATTTGGATTTTTAACCAAAGTAGTTAAATAGGCGACTTTTTGGCCATCTCCGCCTACATCAGACTTCAAACAACTAGTGTGGAAATTTAAAAACAGACTTATAACATTCACCTCCCACTTTTTCCCAACCTCCTTCTGTTTGGTATCCTCTTGTAAGAGATTGTGGGCACCCTACTTGAGGATATGTTCATGCTGAAATAGTGTGTGTGTGTGTGTGTGTATATATATATATATATATATATATATATATATATAGTAGTATAAGCAATGTCATATGGTTTGAGTTTGAATTTGAATTTTATGATGAGATTTGTTATTAGGTTGGTCTATATATATATATATATATTAATTTAAAATGAATTATAGAATAAAATAGTAAGAAATCAACATCAGTAAACATAAAAAATGCTATGAGGGACAGTAAAACTGTAAGGATAAATTACAAGCTTGAGTTGTGACATGAGTTTATGAATTTTGATTTATGGATTTGGTCAATGGCTATGGGGTTCACCGAACCTCAAAATTTTTTTAAGGTTTGCCAAAATTCGAATTTGAAGGTTAAACTTTGACTAACCTTGTGACATAGAGTATAAGAAGGTGATGTTTTGGCCCAAAAAAATGGAAAATCTAGCATGATTTTTACAAAATATGGAGGAATGTTTTGGAAATTTCCCTTGTAGCAGTCAAGCTTCAAAATTTTGGGTGCCCCAATGGTTCTTGATGGTGCTAAATCCATTTCCACCATTAAAAAAACAATTCAAACACTCCCACAAAATTTCTACCCTCTAGCTAGGAGGGCCAACAAAAGAAAACAAATAACCAAAGAAAAGCATATACATAAATATATATTGGAAAACAACTACACGAACAAAAAACTAACCAAAAAACTATGTAGCAAATACATCACACAAATTATGATATTGAGGTGTTGATGGCCAAAATTGACTTCATCAACATTTGGGAATCCACTCTGTCAGAGCCCCAAGTTAGACTCTTATCCATTTGGGATGGCGGTTCCAACCGGTATTTTGGGTCCAGTTACTCGTAAAATGGATTTTGGATGGAGATAGAAAAAAGGATGATAATGGAATATGATAATGATTGGCTAATATTAAAACTAATATAAAACTGAAATAATTACTTTACTTTACTTTACCAAGGTGTTTCAAAACATGTGATAGAATGATCACGTTATTTAGTTAAAATAAATATTCTCATAAACCAATGTTTTATAATATCGATAAAGGTATTAATTTAATTAAAATAGTTAATCCAATTAATATTAAGTTCAACACATATGAAATAACGCTTTCATTGTTCAATGTATTTGTAATAAATTGATTTCACACATCAATAGTGATTGTGTTTAAATCAGTAAACATAAATACATGAACAATACTTAAACAAGTAAAAATAATTCCCTTAATAATAGAAAGCAAACGGAAGAGATAAATGTACCTAATCTATGAATGATATGTTCATGTTGGGTTTGAAATGGTTCAGATCTAATATAAGAAAAACTTAAGAATAAAATTGCAACAAAATATCTATTGATGGATTGTAGATTTCTGTGGTGTAGATTTTTAGAATCACAGCTCAGAATCTCCACAGTTCTCATTTTTAAGTCTATGTTTCGGGTCTAAAACAAGACCCATCATCACGAAAATATTGATGATGGGTCTTGTTTTAGACCCAAAACGTAGACTTAAAAATGAGAACTGTGGAGATTCCGAGCTGTGATTCTAAAAAGATCTCTTTTTCTCCAAAAATCATAACCCCTTGCATCAGTTTGAGAGAGTGATTTATAGTCTTATTTACAATATGAGAGTAAAACAAATTCTCCTACAAATAGTTAACTAAATCATAACGACTATCACAAAAAGGTAAATAGTTACAATAATCTCAATCAGTTGAAGTCGAGCCAATATTTTTGCTACCATTGTCTTTGAATCTCTAGAAGCGGTGACAACTCTGGAGAAGATCAAGGCTTAATGTGTACCTGACAACCGAAAATAGATGCCTTCAAAGGTGGCATCATTCGAATAGATGCATTGGTAAGTGCTTTAAGGACTAGCCAATGGCTATGATGCTTAATCAAGAATTTCCAGTTAAGATCAAGATTGACCTTGGTTAATTGGTCAATTCTATTAACAAACTGAGTCCTTTCTTCAAACCAATCCTTTCACAGTTTCTCTGCATCTTGCAATGGATCTTCTGGATGACTGAATATCAAATTTGATTCAACTAAAGAGTTTGTAATGGACTCTACCATAGCATTAGAAAAATCGTGTGCATCACTGACCAATGTCTTTATGAAACGAAATCACTCTTTCCATCTTTTGAAAATAATAGACTTATGCATTTCATCAACTTTAGGAAAATCATGTTGTTTTCCCTCATTGTTGTTCTCTCATTTCAGTAGCATGTTTAAGTATCATTTGGAATCATCATATTAGATCTCCATATCAACTAATTCATTAGTTAATGCACCTCCCAATTTTCATTGTACTTGTATTAAGCCCAGCTTATCACAGAAAGATTTTGTTGTTTTTGGAGCTGAGAATTAAGCTATAAGCTTCTTGTTTTAATTTCACTAAATGAGGAGTTCCAACCTACATATGTTTCATTTCTATTGTAAATCTATTAGTTTTCCATACTATAGCTTTATCTCTTCAAAATGTTGGATTTGGAGTGCATTGAACTTTCTTTGCAATGTGGTCAATCTGATATCTTTTTGATCCAATTATGCTTGTAAATATGCTTTCCACAGTTCTTTTTCTTTTACAAATTCTTGTTCCATGGTAGCTATTTTTTCATTGTTTTCCTTTAGTAATTCTTGTAACTCTTTTGTTTTTTCAATAGTTGCAAAGACATACGCACATGTAAACTGAGTCAACTTACCAAGTTCATCACAAGGGACAGCCGATGATCCTTTCCAAAGAACTTCAAGAGAACTAGTAGGAGGACCATTTCCTAAGACCAATGCTTGACATGCTTCTAACTTTCTCTTCTTCCTACCCATTTTCATTATAGCTTTATGCATCGAGCTATAGAAAACATCCATAGGAGGAATATCCTCAATATCGAGGAAGATTTCAGAGGTAGTATTGGAAGGGATAATTTCCACATTAGGATGAGTAATCAATGGTGTCATCTCTAGTGTTTATTGCTCTAGGAGAGTCTTTTGCACAGTGCTAGAAATATTTTTCTTATATCTTTGTTGGGAAGAATTACCCTTCTCTTTTTTTACGATTTCTTGTGCTCCTTCTTTTGGCTTGTCAATGATTTTCTTAAATTCTTCCAATACCTTTTGCAATTTTGGGTCTTCTGTGTGAACTTTCCCTTCAGGATTTATATCACTAGTTGTCCCTACTTGTTTTTGCTGAGTGGAAGCCACAATGTCTTTTAGACATGCACCTTTCTAAAGAAAGTTGCAATAAATTCATAGGAAAAAGAGACAACCTTGAATTCCCAAAAGTCAAATACTTGTCCCATTCTTTCACTGATAGTTTTTTTACCAACATTGCTTAATACTGTGTTATATGAGGAGGCTTCGGCAAAAAAATTATCAAATGTATGTTCCTAATGATGAAATATTCTAATACAATGGTTCTAGCAATTTTACGTGTTATTCCGTCATGGTAATATGCTCTAGCAAGTATGGTAGCCAATTTTAAAGCTTCTATGGGTTTTAATTATTTTTCTGCATGACCATAATTGCGTAGGGAATAAATTTTGAAGGGAGAGAAAACTGAGACCATACTCTTTTTTTACAGTCCTTTAGTGTCACCTCCCTGCATAGCAATTTATCGAGGATATAGAGGGGTAGGACATGAGGTGCACCATGGCTTCCTCAAACATTGATATAAGTAAATAATTCTTTACAGAACTAATTCCTGATTCTCCTGAGGCTATTCATGGCTTCCAGAGTCATTCTTGGAGGCTTGACATAAAAAAAAATAAAAAAAAATCATAAATAGGAGTAATGATCAAGCGACAAATTTTGTAAAAACCGTCCAGATAATTGGATTCCCAAATAATACTATGATAAATGTGAATGGGGAGAGGATCAAAAGGAGCCCATTTCCATCACATGGCTAGGAAATCCAAATAAAATCAGAGGCAATCCATAATGTAGGAAGACATAAAATGGGGGAATGATGTTTTTAGAAACACTCTGAGAGCTGTGAAAATCTAGAATTTGTTTGGATAGATTATGTAATGTTCCAAATCTAGAACTCAGCAATGAATAAGCTGTATAAAGGTCCTGTTATGATGAATAAGCTTAAAATATACAAAATAAACACATATACATAATTTTTAGTTACAACAGCAACTTGTATTTCGTTTCATGATCCGGAAAGTGGGGAAAAAGGGGATTTTATGCCCTAAAAAGGTTGTTTTCAGAAATGAGCATAAAAATAAGCAGGGAAATAGTTGGATATGATAGCTTAGTTCAAGAGGGACCTATTCTCTGAATTTCAGCTCAACCTAATTCTTCTAGCTATGTTAAACAACTCCTCCTTTCCCGACTAGGCTAGAAAACATTGATTTCCCATGACTTTGCTAAACAGAATTTTCTGAATACTGTGAGAGCGTAATTTTCATGAGGGTTTCTGCATAAAATTATAAGATAATACTGACATGCAACTTATATTGATCAAACAATAGAGAAATGGAGATTTATAAGCTTATACAGTAAAACAAGACACCCGACAAAGGTTTCTAGCAACATGCATGAATAACAAGCAGCACTGCAGAAATAACGCACTTACTGCATCTCTGTATTATACATGGCTGATTATGACATGAAATAGCTGAATAATACAGAAATATTTCCAAATGCCTCTCCAACAAACTCCCGGAGGGGAATGAGCACATCCTCCTCAAAGACTAGCACAATATTAAAGGATGCAACACTACTGCTGCTACCTCTGCATCAAGGATGTAGTTTTCTGAAAGAGACTCTGCTGTGGCTGAGTATGGATGAATGGCCCCAAGCCAAGTTCTAAAATGAAGCTCAAATCACTCCCCTTTGATCCCTTAAGCAAGATGATCTCAAGAGAGGATAGAATTCCTGCACAGGAATTCCTTGCACTAAGCAATGCAGCAACTCTGGCTAAACAGCTAAAGTATGCAATTGGTCTCTAGACCAAAATATTTTAAAACATGAATGTATCTCCTTTGATGCTATGCCTTCCTTTTATCTTTGGTGAGCCTCCTCACCCCGGACCCCACACAATGTTGAGGTGACTTCTTCATGAAGCTTCCTCTTCCAAAACTGCACTGCCCTAGCTTGCTTCCCTCCTTTTGTGGCTGCACTATTGACTTGGTCAACTAATCCACCTCTAATGCCTCTTTCACACTAGGGATATTCAATCTAGTTTAAATATGTGTGCCTTAGGTTGATCCTTGTTCACATTGAACCGGGTTACTTAGGTGATCTCTTCCTCCTCAAGAATGCATGTTGACTTAGTCAAACTTGACTATGTCCTCATCTATTTTGCCCCTATTCACACTTTTAGGTGTAAAATTCAGTTCCTGAAATGATCCCCTTCCTTATTAAGGAGGAAGCTATTCATATTTTATTATTCATGGGCCTCCTTACCCATTTATTCCTCCTCTAAGTGAAAGTAGCAAAGTCTAATGTTCCAAATTGCTATGTGTAAATTTGGGAACATTACAGATTATCAGACAATAAAGTGACTCAATTAAAATTTTAACCCTCAGATGCTCCATCAATTAAAGAAACCCAAGTATTGGGAAATTTAGGAACATTGGGGTAAGCATATAATCTGTACAACATGGTGGCAATTCAACTAAAAGGAGTAGCAAGCGAAGATATAAAATACTTATGATACTCCTCTTCTTTGAGTTTATTTTGGTATTTCCTCCATTCTCTTACGGAATAAAAAATGGGTTCATGCTTATTGGTGAAGTCTTGCACATATTGTTTATTGAAAATGCATTGGGATTCATGCAAATGGTACATAAATTGAAAGTCTTCTGACCTGAATGATCCAATCGTGGTGCCATTTTTGGTATAAAACCTTCATTTTATAATATTTACATTCTCAACTACCCACCTGACCATATCAGTGTATGGCATTAATCTAGGTCTTGCTGCAATTCTATGCAAGAAATAATTTGTTGTGTCTTCATGGGTTGCCTCTGGTGTAGGTGTTTGGTCATCATATGTCACGAACTTCACTATAACCTGAGGCTTTTCATGCTTAAATAATTTTTAAATATTCTCCCATGAAGTGTTTCTTGAATCTCTTCTATAGACAGTGTCTGAGAAAAGAGTTGCATCCATAATTTTTTCGTTTATAACCTCCCTATATGGGTCGAAGGGTTGCTGCGGAGGAGCTTTCTTTTTAGATTTTGACACATCATTCTTTAGTTCTCCCAAGTGATAAGTATCAAAGCTCACCTACAATAATTTGAAAAGAACATAGAAAATTAGCTCGTAGGAGAGAAAACCATAGAAATGAATTATAAAGTGGTGGTCTTTTCCATTAAATTAACTAACTTTCATCTTAAATGTGCCAGTGAAAAACTATAATGGAAGCGTTTGATTTATTGCACAATATATATGCGGGAGGCCACGTGAAAAGTGTTGCATCAAAGCCTTGGACTGAAGTGCCCAGAAGAAACTTAAAATGCAATTTTATAAATTAGCAGGGCTTTCGGGCTTGCTGGTAGCAGAGGAGTGAGAGTAAGTGTAGTATCTCGGAAGGGAGAACCTGAGTATAATTGGAATAAATTTATGGGTATAAGAGGTGTGGGTTCATGGGGTGTTGAAGTAGGAGTGGGGCCATTACTTATAAGATAGTGTGGTTGTAAATATATTATATTAGTGTAAGCCAATCCTTTTATGTGCATGAATATTGAAACATGTGATGATGTGGAGCTCATGTGCCCATAAAATTTTAAAATTAAACTTTAAGAAGCTACGGGCTTCTAGGTACCAGGGAAGCCTCATTGCTAAGTCTTAATATAAAGGAGAAGTTTTTTGAAGAACTTGGTAATAATCGTTAAGGCTGTGGTGGTTATTCAATAATGGACATATTTTATTATTTTAATGTTTATTGAGGTAGAAAGGGATTTATTTAAGGATTTTTCGAAAAATGGTCCCCATTATTATTATGATAAAATCTTAATGGGGGTTGTTTTTTTCTACAACATGAAGAAAGAAGTTCTGTAGGGTTTGTCCAATACTTTAGTGAAGGTGAAGGAAAAGGAACCAAATTTGTATCATGGTACCAAAGGTTCCAAGGTGATTGACAATTTCTATTGGGATGTAGAGCAATATCTTGGACAACTAGGGGCATGCTTAGAAGAGGATACGATTATGGTTTATACTACATATTTTACAAGGAATGTGAAGTTGAGGTGCAGGACTATGTCATAGGAGATCATTGTTGGTCACATCTAGGATGATATCACTACATGAGTAGAGATGAAGGAAGCTTTGTACACATAGTTTGGATCGAAGGATCGAACTTAGAATGCAAGGAATAAGCTGAGGACTTTGAGGCAGCATTGTAGTATACAACCTTACATTCCTTAGTATTCCGGTCTCATGCTAGAGATAAAGGATATGTTTGATGGAGGCGGGTTTTTTAACTTCATGATGGGATTTCAGCCTTAAGCATAAATAGAGGTGAGAAGGAAAAATGTTTAGGCACTTGCAATGGCTATCACTATGAAAGATAAGATTTTGGATTTCTATGTGAATGGGAAGACAAAATGGAAATAGAAGGGCGATGATAAGTCTCAAAGAAGAAGATAGACAAAGAGAAAGAGAAATCTTCAAAAGAGGATGGATTGAATCAAAATAATTCAAGGAAGGAGAAGAATTCTCTTTCATGTTTGATGTGCATAGAAGATCATATGGCGAAGAATTTTCTATTGAAGAAAAGGTTTATTAGGATGCAACACGTTGCGAAGTCTTCTATGGGAGTGGTGCAAGTTTTAGGTGTAGCTTCTTAAGAAGAAGCCACTCCAAAACATGATCAAAGGAGAAACCAACTAAATTATGTGAGTGTAGATGTTGTTGGGATTCAACAGGTTTCTTTGGTGGATAGTGGTGCCACTCACAACTTCATGAGGGAGGATGTAGCCAAAAAATTGGGCTTACAGATTGTTCTAATCCATATTTCCTTAGAAGCAGTGAAATATGAGGATATGAGAGTTCTCAAATCAGTCAAGGATGTTCCACTATGCATTGGATGTTGGATTTGGAAGCTTGACTTCGCCATCATTCAATTGGATGACTATGAGGTTGTATTAGGACCTAATTTCTTGATTGGAGAGAGAGTTGGGTCTGTGCCACACTTAAAGAGATTATTCATTCTTTCGGGAGCAGAGCCTATGATTGTTTTGACTATATGACCCATTCAGATGGAGGCACTAGGATTACATTTATCCTTGTGGAGGAGAGACAACTTGATGATGAGATTCTTAGGAGGTTGGATCATGTGGAGAATATCCTATATAGTAGACCAAGACTATGATTGACTTGGAAAATAGTGTTTTGAGTCTCACTGAGAGACATTATATGGTTGGTGTTGATACATCATCAAAAATAGTGGGATGATTTTGTTGACATTTATGATGAGGAGGGAGATCTGATTGAGGATCATTGTGATGATGATGGAACCAAGAGGATTTCATCTACAATACATGATGAGGTTTAGGATGATGAGACTTAGTATAGATGAGCCAACAGAGAGCTTGAGGAGTCTAAGGAGACAGATGAGTCAAATGGATGGTCTAAGGATCTAGAGTTGAACAAATTGATTGAGGAGATTGAGGCTAGGATAGGTTCATATCCCCCATTATGGAGATAGATTATAGAAATTTTTGGAGGAATCATTCCAGGAGTAGGAGGACCATTTCCAATATTGGATAGATCATATTTGAGAGACTAGGGTACATCTTCAGGAGGTGGAGAGGTAGTCTGCAAGACTACCACCACCTCATCTTCTCTATGAGCTCTTGGATATGGACTCATCATCCGTTGCTCAGGGTGGAAGGTCCAAATATATGTGGAATGCCTAACAAAGGTAATTACTGATGAACATATTTGAGATCATGAGTTTCATGTGTGGAGATGCTCAGGACGACCTTGGGATGTTACATGTTTGGCACATATTTGGGTTGTGTGAGATGTTCTTGTGGATTTGGAGCTACAATCATTTTAACAACTCGGTTAGTTGATGGCACATGAGGATCCAATACATGGCATTCTCATAGGAGCATTCACCAGCTCATAGGATTGATGCAATGTCAAGAGATGAGCATTCTTCACATGATTCATGCAATTTGATGAGAGGTTGTTAATGAAATATTAGCTAAACTGAGAGGGGGGGTGAATCATTTTGGTACATTCATGGACATTTAAACTCTTTTCATTCAACTCAATTACACCTCCAGTTCATAAGGATCTTAATACATAATGAATCAAGAAACTTAATGTGTGTAGAGAAAGTAATTAAGAAGATTAAAACATCACATAAACACATAATCATCAAGAACATAGACAACAGATATAAGTGGAACCCCATAAGGTAGAAAACCACATCTTATTATTGTTATGATGCAAAGGCAAGCTCAAACTGATCCGAATGGAAAATGGCATCAACCCATGGTATTCATCTACCCATGTTATCCATCAACCCATGGAATTGTAAATGGCATCGACCCATGGTATTCAACCACCTATGATATTTATTCGCCCATGGTATTGTAAGTGACCCATGGTATGTATCCACCCATGGTATTCATCCACACATGGGATTTACCCATGGTATTGTAAGTGGTATCTACCCATGGTATTGGCCTATGGTATCTACACATGGTATTGTAACTCAAAAAAGGCTATAAATAAGAAGCCTCAGTTTGTAAAAGGACAGATTGTCTGCCACAATGTAGCTTCTACAGTTATTCTTTGTTTTAATAAAACAAGTTTCTTTGTGATTTTATTTTCTTTGTGTTCTCTCTTTTTTTCCTGGCATTCTAATTTTGCAGATATTGTCAGATCCATTTCAAATTTTTAGATCTTGGGGGCATCCCCCCAAGATCCAGATTAGTGGTATCAGATTCAGGTTACGCCTCCATGGGAATGAGGGTTTGAAACATATTTCAGTTTCAATGTTTTGCAGCAATCTTCAACAAAATCCATGAATTTTTTTGGGTGGCCAGTTTTCAGATCAGATATGAAACTTTTGGTGAAAAATTTACAAAAACAAAGACTAGATCTGGATTCCTTGTGAAAAAATACTCAAATTCAAAAAACAAATTGGCCAAATTGGAGTTCGGATGAGGGAGATATCGCTGATTCAAAATCAGCAATGTTGAAGCAATTTTTCTAACGACAATTCATGGATGGTGGCTCTCCTGTCATTTTTCACAATTTTCAGTTCAAAATTTTAGAAGAATGGATATATATCTAAGCTCCTCTTGAAAAATCATCCAAGTTCAAAAAAAAATCGGTCGAATCGGAGTCCGGATGTGGGAGTTATCGTTGATTTAAAATCAACTATTTTTTTAGAAATTTTGTGACGGCGAGACAGTTCCAGCGTGAATCTGAGAGTCTAGAGTATCCAAATAGTGGTTTCAAACACATGAGAAGATGCAGAATGATCATTCCATTTCCAAAAATAGGTTATAATAAATATTCTGAGTTATATTGACCGAGTTATTCTCATTTTAAATCTGGAGCAGCATTCGGAGCGGGTTCCCTTTGGAGACGTGCCCTCCCACCCCGCTTTAGTAGGCATCTGCTTTACATTCATCAGTTTCATCATAGCAGCATTCAGATTGGGTTATTTGGAGATGTGCCCTCCCACCCCAAGCTATGTAGGCACCTTCTACTTCATCAACAATCAACATCACGGTTATGGGTCAACCACACAAAATCTTTTTCATCGAAGTCCATTTGCTAGGCCGCACACTATTAGTCACACAGTTGATCACAAGAATTACAGGGTATCTCTATCCTTGGATCTTTGTTTGTCATGGTTTTAGTTCATCCACAAACCCAAACTTCATCGAAATCCATTTGCTAGGCCGCACATTGTCAATGTCACAGTTGGTCACAAGCATTACAGGGTATATCTATCCTCGGATCTTCGTTCATCATGATTATGGGTTAACTACACAAAACCCTTCTCTTCAGTGGCTCTTCATATTCAACAAAGGCTTCTCAGGAGTGAACTTCATGCAATGGGGACCATTTCTTCTTAAGGAGGGAGGAAAGATCCGAATGGAAAATGGCATCAACCCATGGTATTCATCTACCTATGTTATCCATCCACCCATGGAATTTACCGATGGTATTGTAAATGGCATTGACCCATGGTATTCATCCACCTATGATATTTATTCACCCATGGTATTGTAAGTGACCCATGGTATGTATCCACCCATGGTATTCATCCACGCATGGGATTTACTCATGGTATTGTAAGTGGTATCTACCCATGGTATTGGCCTATGGTATCTACACATGGTATTGTAACTCAAAAAAGGCTATAAATAACAAGCCTCGGTTTGTAAAAGGAAAAATTGTCTGCCACATTGTAGCTTCTACAGTTATTCTCTGTTTTAATAAAACAAGTTTCTTTGTGGTTTTATTTGCTTTGTGTTCTCTCTTTTCTTTCTAGCATTCTAATTTTGCAGATCTTGTCAGATCTATTTCAACTTTTTAGATCTTGGGGGCCTCCCCCCCAAGATCCATATCACCAACTCCCTCTCACCAGTGATTTCTGTAGGCTCCAACCTATAGGAGGCTACTACCTCAAATTATGCAAGCTAAAACTTGCAAGGAAGCTCCAACTCCCATCTATTTTCTGCAGGCTACAACCGACAGGAGGCTCCTACCTCAACCAGGTACAACTGGACATCTATCAAGCTATAACTTGATATGAAAGCGCTAACTCCCTCACGCTACAATAAAATCATATATGGTGATTTACCTAGATATCAGCTCTATTTTTCTCCTTCTTCAATGCTGCCCTTCCAGCCTTCAAATCTGCTTCATGTCATCTTTGGATATGCACAGCATCTCTATCTTCTCTCTCTCATTCTTCCACTCTCTAACCTCTCTATGCCTATTACAGTAACATCATTTATAGAGATCACTTCATGGTTGCTTGCATTATATATGGTAATATGAAGTGAACAAGCATGACTCTTTCCTTCCACCCACTCATTTCCTCACTCAGCATATTCAGGATGTTACAACAATATATACACTTGCTTCAGTATTAAATTGGAGTTTTTCTTTGCCTTGGAGACTTGCCTTTGCATCACAAAAAATATAAAAAAAATAATACATTTATAGTTACATTCAAATATTTCACTCAGCCCTTTCAGTTTCTTAGCTTTACTGAGCATTTGTCCTCTTCTGCTTGTTGTCCCTTTGTCTTTTATATTTCTATAGTTATACTCCAATTGTGCTTCATGACCTCCATTTTGCTCGATTCGACCCATGCTATTGCACTATTCTGCACAAGCTCTGGGTCCTACCTTTTCTTGCTGTGTTCAGTCTTTTCTTTTGTTACCCGAGTCTCTTCTTCCGTGTTCAGCCTTTTCTTTTAACACACAGCTGCATCTACATGACACTTTTCATCTTGGCCAGCTTCTTTACACAAACCCCGCGGACCTGTGGGGCATGGCCCACATAAACTCCCTTGTAACGTAGCGAATTACAATTTTCGAGTTTTATTAACATACATACATTTAGCAATCAAAAAATGCATAATTTATAATAGAACACACATAACAGACATCCCTTACATATATGTGGAACAGGGGTTTTCGGGTCCCACAATTCTTGACCAATCACAATAAATGGCACTTCGCTTGCCCGCAACTTTTAAGGTTTAGGAATAAATGTATCTCCTATCTTGTGCGATATGTGATCACATCGCATCGCATCCAACATAACTTACTGTATGAACCTTTAGTACAAAACATAAAATCTACGATGTGCACTAATGTGCAGTGCCGACACGTGGCTCCTCCCTTTCACCGCATCGCAACTTTCTAACCTTACCATAACGCAAACAACTTAACATACCTTGCGAAGCCTTAGCGCTATCCACTAACATTTGCGATGTGCGAACTCACGATTCACCATCCGCCGTTGATCTTCATTGGATATGACAGTCCATGCTTGTCTCCTTGTTGATCCACTTCGCATCGCATGTTAAATAACTTAACTTGCAAAGTCTTAACCGAAATCATCATACCCTGTGATATGCGATGTCTTCATGGTTGCGATATGATCTTCCACCGTTGATCTACACAAGATCTACGGTCCTTGTTGCTGCTTGCAAATTTGATTTCTTTCTGCTATGTGATTAATACGATATTCAATCAAACAGAGGGTTGTCTAAGATCTATGGTCCTCGCTGTGTCTTGCAAATCTGATTGCTTTATGTTATGTGATTAATACGATATTCAATCAAACAAAGGATAGTGTAATATCTATGGTCCTCGCTGTGTCTTGCAAATCTAATTGCCTTCTGTTGTGCGCTGAAGCAGTTCTCTTTGTCCCTTTTTAAAAGTGTTGATCTCTCCTGAGCTTGTTCTTTTGTTTTTTATTCACTCCGACTTGGGATTATCATGCTTGCTCCACGTTCACGACTCTGCCCAATATGTTCACGATTCTTCCTTTGTCGTTTTGCTACATTTGCTCCTTTTCTGCCTTAATTTCCTTTTCTTCCTTTGCTTCTTATCTTCCTTTTCCTTTTTGTTGTCTTTGAATTTTTGTTGCCTTTGCTCCTTTGGTGCCTTTGTTGATGGTCTAATGCTTCTCCTCGCCTCTCTTCACTCCTCTACCTCTCTTTTATGTTTTTTTAATGCATTATTGCCTGGGCTTCTTCTTTGCCTTATTTCTGCTGCTTCTCTTCCCCTTTGCCTTAATGATAGTTCAGGTGTTGCTCCTTTGTGCTCCTTTGACATCAATGACAATATTTCCAACAGTCTCCCCCTTTGGCATTGATGGCAACACATACACCAATACTCCAATACTTCCTCCAAGACTTCCTCCCCCTTTCATTCAGAGAAGTGTCTATCTTCCTCTTCTTTCTTTTCATAAGAGCCTTTCTTCTTCTACTTGCTTTTCCTCCCCCTTTGACATCAATGGAAAAGGGTTGCACATTTCCCAGTGTAGTTTCCATCTTTGCATTATTTATCTTTGAGTTGTGTATAGGCCTTCTTCTTTTGACTTTATACCTTGCTGCTCCAGACTAGTGTACAATAGTTGTTGGTAGAACACTTTGAGAATGATTGAACTTGTATGAATATAAACAACAAATTGATGCTATCCCAAACTCATGAGAATGTTGGAAGGCATGTTACCATAGAATGTTTTGTATTTTTGTCCCCTGCTGCTTGATAGTGGTGATATGTGCTAGACTTCTAAAGATATAATCGCTACAAGCCAAAAGTTCTTGAAGCTGATGTGAACAATGAATCAAACTAGAACTTACAACTTGTTGTAAGATTAGATAATATCTTTCAATCTAAGAGACCAAATGACTTTAATAATGTACATAGTATTTTCAAAACAAACCCTTGAGGCTAGATACATTCAATGCATTAGTTAGTCTCACTTCTCAACTATGAAATTGTATTTATGACATGAGGGGGTATGTATGTCAATGATCAACCTCTCTGTAATGGTGAAATGCCAGCAATTCCTTTCTGCTGAAGTAGGCTTTTAGATGAATCAATAAAAGACTCTTGAACTTCAATAGTAATATTAACACAACTAGCTCTTCATACTTTAGATATTATAACTGTTCTATCATAATGATTTTCAACAAAACATTTTCAAGTTGTTTAATTGAAATATCAGCAAGCGGACTTCACACAGTTTTATGAATGATCTTATGAAAGAGGCCTTGAAGATATATTTGTACTGACTTGAGGAAGGCATGCAGCTATATCTAGAATTAGATACTACTTCAATGCTCAATATAATACTTCAAATTTAAACAATATAATGATCCTTTAACACTTTTATTAACCTTTTCATGCTTTAATAATGGAGCTCGACATTCTCTAGTATTTACAATCAGAGAATACTTTGCAATTATCAAAGCAACCAGAGCTTAATCCACATATACTATAATGTTTATAACCGCTGGGAATACTACCTTGATGTACTTCTGCCATAATAATTTGATCCTAAGGACCTGTACCATACCACTACTCCACTAATCACACTTGGTATTCTACTAATAGGCAGGATGCTTGTTCCAAATACCAATTGATACCAATTGATAATCCATGCAGTAGTTTCACTTCAGCTCACACATACACCCATAGTTAAGACAACCTTCATGTTTTCTACTATTGAGCTCTCCATTATTCTCAACAAAAGTCACCAATATACAAAACATAATTATGCCATCATTAACCTTTTGCTTATTATTTCATTCTGTTTTTAAAAGAATGTCACTGAATATTCCTTTCTAGGACTGCTTCAGAATCATTGCTGCTCTATATACAATTCAATTGTTCTAACATAATGATCTTCAGGAAGACATCTTCATTTTCTTTCTTTAGAATCTAAGAGGGCAGACAACTCATATTTTTATCACTCATTTAACTGCTTTCCTCCAAGGGGACCTTCTATTGATGAATGATGTAATGATATAATGATGATAAAAATTTCTCTTACTCATCCTTCTTAATTTTGTTTCATTGTTAACACTTGCAGTGTGATCATCCTCTATGGAACTTTCCAGTTCTATAGCTCGAAACATAATTTTTTGTAATTTTAACCATTCATCACTTAGTGTGTTGTTTCCTTCTTAGCTTACATGTTCATGGTTGATGTTCTCTCTACCACCATGGTTGCTTGTTGCCTTCTCTCCTTCCATCAACTTGTTGGCTATTGAATGCTTCAGGTATCCTTCTTCCTCTATAGTTCTCTCTCAGAGGAATTGTCCTTTCCCTTCCTGAAATTTTAGTTGTTCTTATTCCAAGGATCTCTTCTTAGACTACTTTTGTGGAGACCTTTTATGAACTTCTCTCCCCCTGGGATGTTGCTTCTTATCTATTAATGGTTGGATATTTGTGTTGCTTCCTAGAGCATCTCCCCCTGAGACTATGATGGATTCATTATGTTATTGAAGTAACAGGCTCCCCCTTTCTCTTTTCCTTCCATACTTTATTAGGGTTCTTCATAATGTCTATACTTCTTTTTTATTCACATTTTGTCTGATTTGATTGGATTCCATCATCTGTCCAGAGTTCTTTAATGTATATGGCAGCTTACAGTCTTTTTCTTTGTGACCAAGCTTGTCACATACATAACATCTTATTTTACCAAGGTACGTTTGAGCTAATGTATAATATTTTGTTCCCCTTTTTTAACACAATTTACA